>JAOUQY010000034.1:7809442-7822791 GCA_028566355.1 Doras micropoeus | reverse complement strand
TTATTCACAATAGAACACAGAACACATATCAGATGTTGAAAGTGAGACATTTTACCATTTCATGAAAAATATTAGCTTATTTTGAACTAGACGGCAGCAACGCATCTCAAAAGAGTTGGGACGGGGCAAAATAAGTGGTACTAATAAAAAAAAAACAGCTGTGGGAGCATTTTGCAGCTAAGTAGGTTAAATGACAACAGGTCAGTAACATGACTGGGTAGAAAAAGAGCATTTCAGAGAGGCCCCAACTCTTTTGAGATGCGTTGCTGCTGTGTAATAGAAAATAAACATACTTTTCATGAAATGGTGAAATGTCTCACTTTCAACATCTGATATGTGTTCTGTGTTATATTGTGAATAAAATATGGGCTTATGAGATTTCCAGATCATTCCATTCTGTTTTTATTTACATTTTATACAACGTCCCAACTGTTTTGGAATTGGGGTTGTAACTGTGATGTGTACAGCAAAGTGATTTAATTTTTTTCCTTGAAGCGGACAGAGTTGTAGTTGCAGGGTGTGAGCCGACACCATGTGACTTTTATTTACACTGTTATTATTATTATTATGACGTTTCAGACGCAGAGACAAGAAGCTACAATCGAATCACTGCAGAGCGACTTGGATCAAACCAGTGATGAGCTGGACAAGCTAAACAGCACCCATTTGGAAGAAAGAGCTCAGCTTATTCACGATCTCCAGAGCTGCGAACGAGAGATCGACAGCCTCAAAGATGTTATTGCAGACAAGGACAAGGAGATTTCGGCTCTTTCGGGCAATATGGTGGAATATGCAGAGCAAATCCAAGAGCTTAAACAGGAGATAAGGCACAAAGAGGAAGATTTGGTTCGTATTGAGAGTGCGCTGGTTAAAGCAGAACAGGAAGCGCAAATCATCAGAGAATCACAGTCTTCTGACCAGCATTCCCGTAATATGAAAACAGCAGAGCTGATGGAACAACTCCGGGTCACAGAGAGCGATCTCAACGAGGCCCGAAAAGAGAACGAGTCAAAGTTAAATGAAATCAAAGACCTGCTCAGTCAGCTGGAAGAGGACAAGCTAAGGATACAGAATCTCAACATGGAAATTAATAAGCTGAATACAAGTCAGCACGCTCACCTTACTGAATGCGAAACTCAGATTTCCTCACTGAAGGAACAAATGCTCGCTGCGACGCAAAAACATCAAGACTCCGAGGGCGTTCTTGCACAGCTAAAGGAGACAAGAAGTTCAAACGAGAAGCTTAAAGAGCAGATCCTCAACCTGGAGCAGACTCACGAGAAGGAGATGAAGACTATCAAGGAAGAACGTAACAAGCTGCTGGCAGACGTTACGAAATATAATAACGAACTTCAGTCTCTGTCCAGTCAGCTTCAAGTGCAGGTCGAGTGCCAGGAGCAGGTTAAGACAGTGGTTGAAGAGAAACTGGAGACTATATCGTCGCTGGAGGGAAAGCTAAGGAATGCACAGGAAAAGGCAGAAGAGGAAAAGAAGACACTACAGAAAGAGCTGGATGGCAAAACGAAAGCCGTTTTGAAGCTGGAAGGAAAACTGAAATCACTTAAGGGTGAAAATCTAGGTCTTCAAAAGTCTCTGGAGGAGACTTCACAGACCCTAAAACAGCTTTTGCAAGAATCCCAGGAAAAAATGGACGTAGTGCAAAACCAGAATGTCAGTTTGCAGTCCCAAATGGAGGACCTCACCAAAGAGAATCACAATCTTAAGCAGGAATTTGAGAACAAGGTTCAGTCCTTGCAACAGGTCTCAGAGGAGAAAGACATGCTGCTGAGGAAAACAACAGAACTTAATTTGCAGTGTGTGGAAAATGGAAAAATGATAGAAGACCTGATTAAAGAGAAGGAACAGCTCTGTGATAGAGCCGCACAGCTTGAGCAAAACAAGCAATCTCTTTCCGATCAATTGTCAGACATAACGAAGGAGTGTAGTCAGCTTAAAGAGTCGTTGGTGAACAGTAAAGAGCAGGTTGGTCATTCACAAAGCCAAATTGAGGCCTTGAACACTCAGGTTGACCAATTAAACTGTAAAATATCAGAAAAGGAGATCGCTCTGGGTGAGAAAAGTGTACAAATAGACACTCTGCAGAGTCGAATGTTGCACCTGCAAGAGACTTTGGATTCAGGACATTTGGAGAAGGATAACCTTTTACAGCAACAGGCTTCCCAGGTCACTTCTGTACAGGGCGAACTTGTCCAGCAGAGGGATCTTTACTCGAAGCTTCATGCTGAGTGTGATTCCCTCAGAGAAGAATGTAGACAGCTCAGTCAAAGCCTTCAGGAACAAAGCGCAGCTCTCAGCGACAAGACTCATGAATGTCAAACCCATGTAAATGAACTGGACAAGAGGAGCGCGTCTCTTGCTTCCCTCAGTAGTCAGTTAGAGAGCATGAATGAGCATAATGCCAAGCTTGAGGCTGAAAATGGTGACATGAAAAAGTCCCTAGAAGAGTTGCTTGTCCATAACAAGAAAATAACTGAAGAAATGACTCTCAGGCAGGGTGTTATCGTTGAGCTTCAAAACAGCATTCAGGCCCTGAGCACGCAAAACCTACAAATAAGAGCTTTGTATGAGAATAAAGAGAAGGAGCTAGCTGAGCTAAGTCGGGTTGTGTCCGAAATGGATAAAAAGATGGCGACGACGCTGGAAGAGAAGGAAAACCTTGCTTCTCGGGTCTCTATCCTCACTGAACAAAACAGTAACATTCAAAAAGAGCTAGATGACTTGGTGAAGGATAGAAGCTTGTTAAAGGACAAAGTATCTGGGTTTGAGGTGCAGCATGCAGAAAACCGTAAAATCATAGAGGGCTTGCTTAAAGACAAAGAAGAGCTTAGCAAAACAATCGAGCAAAACCAGGACACCATAGTTGAAAAGAAGACCGAATGCGAATCTCTCTCAAGACAGCTAAAGGACAGCAAAGACTCCATAAACCACTTAAATGAACAGGTGAAGATGTCCAGTTCTCAATTCAAGAGCAGTTTTGCTGAAAAAGACCAGGTCATTTCAGATCTACGCAAACAGCTCGAGGGTTATCAGGACCAGCTTGCTCAACTGCAGGAAACTCTTTCACTACTTCAGGAACAGGGTAACGCTCTTAAATCAGGACTTATGGAGAAAGATACTGTTTTACAACAGCAGTCTAAGGAGTGTTCTTCCTTACAATGTGAACTTAATCATCAGAGAGAGCTTTACGCACACCTCCAAACCGAGAACGAGAAGATTAAAGAAGAATTGGCTCAACTGGTCCAGGATTTGAAAGCCAAAGAAAGCGAATGTTGTAATCACACCGAAGAGCTTGACAAGAGAAACGAGTCACTTGTTTCGCTTAGTGGTCAGCTGGCAGCCGCGAAAGAACATGTTACGACGCTTCACTCAGATAACGAGCATCTTAAAAGTTCTTTGGAGAGTCATTTGGCAGCAGACGCAGCCCTGAAAGAGGAGCTGGCCCAGAAACAAGTCGAGCTAGTGAACCTTCAAGGTAACATTCAGGCACTAAACAAGGCAAATGCTGAACTCCAAAATTCAGTGGGAGAGATTTCCACAAGGCAGGAAGAAATCTGTTCTCTCAAGAGTCAGTTGTCCAACAGGGACACCGATTTATCGGGTTTAACGCAGCAGCTAGCAGCCGAGCGTTCCAAAGTCGAAAGCTTGCATCTGGAATTGCAGCAAAAAGACGAGTCCTTTAAACAACAGGAGACGTTCTTGAGTCAGTTACGGGTCAGGTTTGAATCAGGCGAAGATCAGATCAGCCAGAAAATGGAAGCCATTACTGAGCTGCAGAGGGATTCTCAGAATCTCCAAAAATCCCTGCAGGAGAAAGATGTCTTACTGCTGAAGAAAGATCAAGAGCTCGCTCAGTTAAGTGAAAAGATCGAGCTGTGTGAAGCGCGAATGAAGTCTGACATGGACGTCATCTCGAAATTACAAGCAGACTTGCAGATATTGCTTGAGAAAAATGACAGCCTCGCTGCTGCTGTAGCTGAAAAGGATGCTCTGTTGAAGAATGAAGCAGAGAAGCAGCTGAGCATGGCGGCCAGCCACCAAGACACCGTTTCCCAACTGAATTGTGAAGCACAGAGACTCTCCTCAGACACGGCACAACTCGGGGCCATACTAGCCGAGAAAGACAAGGCCCTTCTTGACTCTGCGTCCAAACATGCTGCGGAGGTCAGCAGCCTGAATGAAACCCTGAAAGTCAAAGATTTAGAAAATGACAACCTAAGAAAAGAGTTAACCGAACTCAAGGAATCGTCTTCAGTATTGTCCAGCGATCTTAGTAAACAGTCTGCAGAGGTAACAAGACTAAAAGCAGCCCTTGAAGAAAGTGGTTGCACTGTGGTGGAGCAAACTAAAGCCCTTCAGGAGCTTCAGAGGAAGGCTGATGAGGCTGCCTTGTTCAAGAGTCAGTTTATGGAAAGTACAGAACAAGTGTCCGAGCTGCAGAGTCAAACTCAGGCTCTAAAGGAAGAGTCGGTGAGGCTTTCCGTAGCAATAGAAGAGAAGCAAAGTGCCTTAACGAACCTTCAGGATAAATTCGCTTTTCAGGTGGAAGAACTTCACGAAGCAAAGGATCTGCTCTCCCGAAAGAATGAAGAACATTTGAAACTCAACCAGATGATAAGTGAGCGAGACGAACAAATTCACAAACTGAAACAGGACTCGGTGTCCTTGCAGAACGAGATCCAGCAGCTGAGACTGTGTAGCGCTGAAGTTTCAGAGCAAAAGGATGATGCATTATTTGCACAGCAAATGAGCGCCAAGTCCCTGACTATAGAAATCGAGAGACTGAAGGAGCAGCACCTTCAGGTTGAAGCCCAGGTTCATTTCCTGACTGAGAAACTTGAGCAAAGGGAATTGGCTCTACATGCTATTAACAGTCAATACACTGCTCAGGTAAAGCATACAGAGCATGCCATGTCAGAGGCACAAAAAATGGACGAGTTGTGCAAGAAGCTGCAAGAGGAAAACATCCTGACCAAGCAGGAGCTAGATCGTGTCAACAATGAAAGGCTACAAAAGGAAGAGGAGGTCCATAAATTAGTTGTAGAAAAAGAAGAGTTCAGTAGGAATTACAGTTTTGAGATTCAAAGGACACAAGAACAGCTGCAGCTCCAAAGTCAGCAGCAACACGGTAGCATGGAGAAAATGAAGACACAGATGGAGCAGCTCCAGGTCCAGGTTAGTGCCAAAGATGATATTATCACCGGATTGAAATCCGACCTACAGAGAGTAGAACAAATTCTTCAGGAGTCTGAAAAAGAGTGGCTTTCGGTTCTTGATAGGGAAACACAGGCTAAGAATGTCCTCGATGAGCAGCTTCAAGAAATCAAGTGTGAACTGACATCCAAAGACAGTAAAGTGCATGCTCTGAAACAGGACCTAGATCATTTAAATGAAAAGTTAGCCGAAGCCGCACTGGCTATTGAACAAGGCTCAGAGAGGCTTAAGGAGAAAGAATTGGATGCTTTAATGAGTCGAAGCAAATTAGAAGAGATTGTATCCACTGTTCAAGCAAAAGATAGGGAGAATATTGAATTAAGACAGGCCTTACATGATAAGCAGTTAGAGCTCAAGAAATTAGAAGAATGTCAAGAGTATGCTCAGAAAGAGGTATCCCGTTTAACCCAGGCCATGTCCGATAAAGAAGCGGCTTTTGGAGAAGAAAGGGTTGCCTTGCAATCCACAATTAAACAGCTGGAAGAAGACAATCAGTCTCAAGTATCTTCCTTAAACCAGGAATTAGCCAAGCTAAAAAGGGAGTTAGAGCAAAGGCATTTGGAGTTCCTAGACAATAAAAGTAAGAGTGAAATCGAGATCGCTTCCTTGTCTGAATTTATTGCTGATCTCGAAGAAAAGCTCAGGACAGAATTCCAGAAATCAGAAAAGTTCGAAGAGGCTAGTCTGAAACTCAGCGACGCACTTATCCAAAAGAAAGACGATGAAATCAGTTGCATGAGCATTCAGATCAGTCAGCAAAAAGAACTGCTCGCTGCTCTGAGCCAGCAGCTAAAAATGAAGGATGCGTCAATCACGCAGGTGGTTGCGTCTGCTTCAAACGAAAGGATAAAACACGAGGAGCAGAAAACAAGTCTGCTTTCCCAACTGGAAGAGACAAAAGGACGTCTGTCTCTTTGCCAAAGTCAAATGGAAAATGTCGAATCGGAAAACAAGGCTTTGGTGAAAGACAACAAGGAGCTTAAATGTGAAATTTCCAAATTAAGCAATGAAAAAGAGGCCATGAAGAAAAAGCTTCAGGCAGCACTTGTGGTCAGAAAAGAGTTGATGAAGAAAATTGAGGAACACGAGAAACAAAATGCAGAAAGTGCAGAATGCAAAGTAGAAATTTCACTTTTGCAGGTGAAATTGGAAGAGCTAATGACGCTCACCAAAGAACATGATGCAACTGTTTCAGATCTTGGTCAGCAATTAAAGGATAAAGATGGTAAAATCAAAGAGTTGTTACTGGTTATGTCAGAAAAAGATCAGATCATAGCAAAAATGGAAGACTGTAGTCATAGTTTACAAGGTAGATTAAAGGAACAAGAAGAGAACTTCATGTCTACTCTCCAGAAACTAGAAGAACAAAGGCATTTAATTGACGAGCTTCAAATGACCAGCAATGAAAAAGATGTTGCTTTTGAGAAGGAGAAGCTGAACCTGGTGGCCAGACTTGAGCAACTTCAGAAAGACTGCAGCGTGACCAACAACGATGCAGGAAGTGATAGATCGCGTCATATTGAAGAATTAGAAAGCGAGCTGACCAAGGTCAAAAAGGAGAAATCCGAGCTTCAGAAGAAAGCTCATGCTGCATTGTTGGCCCGGAGAAAATCTCAAGAAAGTCAGAAAATGTTAAACGATGAGCTTTGTGAAATCAAGGCCAACTTCTCATCTCTTCAGGATGAGCACAACCAGCAAACGCATGAGCTTATGGCTGTCCAGTCGAGTTACAGTGCCAAAGTTCAAGAGCTGGAATGTGTTCTTGAGAATTCAAAATGTCTGCAAGACAAAATAATGGCCTTAGAGAGAGGCGTTGAAGAAAGGGAAACGGCCATACAGCATTTACGAGAAACACAATCATCACTTATTGAAGAGCTAGAGTGTCTCAAACAAAACTTGGAGAATGTGAAATCTGAATTGGCCCATAAAGACGAATTACTCGTCAGTTTGAAAGAACAGTGTAAAGACATGGCAGAGAAAATGGCGCGTACAAGATTTGAACTTACTAAAGAAATCACAGAGAAGAATGATGAAATTACACAGCAAAAGGCTTGCATCCAAACTACCGAACAGCAACTTAAGGATCTGCAAGAAAGCATGACCAAGATGAAGTCTGACCACCAAAGTCAGCTGGATATCCTAAATGCATCTGTTGAAGAAACTCGGTCGTCCATGCTTCATGAAGAGTTAGAGTGTCTTAAGCAGAAATTAGAAAAGGCAGCCTATGAAATGGCCCATAAAGATGAGCTTCTGCTCAAGTTGGAGGAAAAATCCAAAGAAATGTCCGAGAAGTCGAAGTTTGAAAGATCTGAACTTGTTAAAGAGCTCACCGAGAAGAGCCAAGAAATTGAGAGCCAAAAGTTACACCTTCAGACAGCTGAAAGTCAGCTCGAGCAGTTGAAAGAAAATATGACCAAGCTACAGTCTGAATCAGACCTGAATCAGTCGGCATCTTTTGAAGAGCTTAACCTGAGAGAACGCATGAAGACCGAGATGCAGAACGAACTGGAAAGACTTCGTCAAGAAAAAGATGGCGTAGCGACAGAGCTGGAGTCTGCCTTACGAGCGGTCGCTCAGCGATCAGAAGAAAAGCAAGCTTTGCAGAATGAATTAACCGTAACTCGCCAGCAGGTTTCAGAGGAACGTTCCCAGTGGCGAGAAACAAAATCCGAAGTCCAGCAACTGAAGTCGGATATGGAAACATTACAGAGAGAAAAAGACAGCTGCACCTTGGATCTTCAAAAGTCCAGACAGGATTTTGCACAACTCGAGTCACTGTTTAAGCAACTCGAAGCACAAAACAAGGAGCTTCTGATTAAAACCAATTTAACTGCATCAGACGATAAGCCAGAGGATAAGTTTCAGTCCCTGCTCTCGGAAAAGGAGAAACTCATATCTGCTCTGGAACAGCAACTTCAAAGGCAAATTCATCTCCATGAAGTAGAAATGGAAAAAATGCGAATTGAAGTCAGTGAACGGCAACAAAAACCGGCAGACGTTGGCGAAAACAAGTCAGTAGATCAGCTAACAAAAAAACTCCAAGCCGCTTTGATTTCTCGCAAGGAGCTTTTGAAGGAGAACCGGGCCATGACGGAAGAAATCCAGAAAGTACAGGCGAAGAACGAACATATGCAAAGTGAAATGTCACGTCTGGAAAATGCCATTTCTGAACTCAGAAGGCAGAAAAATGACCTGGAAAGTAACATTTCCAAGCTGAGAACTGAAAAACAGAACCTTGCGACTGACGCGGATCGAATTCTGAGCGATAATCACAACTTATCAGCAGCCTGCGAAAGCCTTAAACTCACCATCGAGAACATCACGCAACAGAAGCAAGCCTTCTCGTGCCAGCTAGAGTCCCTGAAAGACTCGCAGACCGAGGAGTTATCCGAATGGAAATCCAAGCATGCCGATTTGAAGCAGGAGTACGAATCTCTCCTCCAAGCTTACGAGAACGTGAGCAGTGAAATGGACAAGCTGAGGCAGCTCCTCGAAGGCGCCAAGAGAGAGAGGCAGGAAGCTCTTTTGAAGTCGCACAAATATGAATCTGAGAGAGAAGTTCTTGAAAAGCAGATGGCCGAACTGGAGGAAGAAAATGGCAAAATGAAAGAAAAGATGAGAAAGTTTGCCAAGTTGAAGCAACAAAAGATCGAGGAGCTTGAAGCGGAAAATGAGAAGATAAGAAAGGACCTGGTGTCTTTTGATGACGGACAGAAATGCACGGTGGATGGATTGACTCTAAGAAATAGTCAGTTAGAAAGTGAAATGAAGTCCCTTCAGGAATCATCAGAGGAGCTCCGGAGACAGATGTGTGAACTTCAGCAGGATAACCAGAGCTTAGCAACGGAACTCAAAGAAACAAGCTTATCTCTTGAGAAGTGGCACAAGGAGTCGAAATCGACAGAAAGCGGTCTGCAGCTCAAATTAAGCGAGGTTCTCGGTTTGAACGAAGCCCTCGCAGAGCAAGTAGAGACTCAGAAATCTAATTTAGCAGCACATACTGAAATGGTCGCAATGCTCCAAAAGGAGAATTCAAAGCTTACTGAGAAATTCAGACAGGCAGAGAAGGAGCATGACGGAGAAATAAACGAGCGGGACAAAGCGGTATCAAATCTTCGGCAGGTGATCGAGAAAAACACGCTAGAAACCATAAACCTAAGTGAAAAGGTTAAGATTTTGGAAGATGACAAATGTATGCTGCAAGAGGAACTTGAGAACGTCCAAGAGACCTCTGATAAGGTCAAAAATGAAAACGAGTACCTGGAGACGGTGCTTCTAAAAAATTCTGAAAGAATCGACGAATTGACCGAGGCCATTAATGTTTTGCAAACACAAAAGATGCAGCTTTCAGCTCAGCTGATGGAATCCAAGGAGGACAAGGCAAGGGTTTGTCAAGAAAAGGAACAGTTACACTTGAAGCTTGTGAAAGAATTTGAAGAGAAGCTCAAAACGTTGCAAAGAGGCACTGAAGGCTCTAAAAACATGAAGAGAGAACTTCAAGAGCTACTAAAAGAGAAGCATCAAGAGATCAACCAGCTACAACAGGATTGTATTAAATATCAGGAACTGATTTTGAATCTAGAAAGGTCTTTAAAGCACTCCGAGACCCAGCACCAACATGTCCAGAAGGAGTTAAGAGATATGACCGAGAAGATCACGGATTTGCAGAAGGAGAACGGGAGTCTTGAAAACGAACTCAAAACGCACAAAAATATCCTCAACGAGACCAGAAAGGAACTGTCCGGAGCCACTTCGGAAAAAGACACACTTAAGCAGAAACTTGCAGAGAGGCAGCAACAGTCTGAACTTGAGTCAGCGGAAAAGCAGAAGTCCTTGGAAAAAACGTTGGGACAGCAGCAAGCACTTTTGAAAGAACAGCGAGCTGAGCTGCAGAAACAGATCAATGACTTGCAAGAGCAGAATAACAGGGAAGCCCAGGTTATTATTTCCTTACGCAAACAAGTCGAGTCTAAAGATTTGTACATCAAAACTCTGCAGAGAGATTTAGAGACCAGTTCGGCCAAACTAGCAGTGTTGAGTGTAGATCCGAACGTCGGTGATGCTGCAAAGCGATGGGACAATGTATTTCAAAAAGTCTTGCATGATAAGGATAGCCAGCTTCTTGAGCAAAGCTCGGTTATTACTCAGTTGTCAGAGGACAATAGGGAGAAAGCTAGGATGCTGAATGAGACGCAGATTACCAACAGGAAGTTAGAGAGGACTTTGAACGAATATTCGGTTGCAGCTGCAGCACACCAGAGGCAACTGTTTGTACTGGGTGCAAGTAATACTGAACTCAATCAGAACCTTGAAATACTGACGAAGCGGTCGTCCGAACAAAGTGCCTTAATTGAGAGCTTAGTAAATGATAAAAACACGCTTGCGAATCAGCTCGATGAGCAACAATATTTACTTTCCCAAGTAAAGTCCAGTCTTGAGCACTCATCTAAGATGCTGTCGGACAAAGAATCGGAGCTGCTTTTAGTTCAGGCCCAGTATAGCAAGCTTCTAGTTGACTTGGAGAAACAAGAAGCCATTTCATTGCACTTGAAGTCTCTTCTTCAGAGTAAAGATTCTGAGATATCCTCTCTGTTAAACTCAAAAGATGGACAGCTGTCTGGGTATCTGGAGCAGCTTCAGGCTAATCATCGTGCTCAATTAGAAAGCTATGAGGACAGATTAACAGCTCTCTATACCAGGCAAGAAAGTTCTGACAAAGAAGTGAAGGCATTAGAAAGCAAAGTCCGAAGTCTCCAGGCCAGTTTGGACAGATGTGCTCAGGAGAAGAAACAGATAACGATAAATACTGACACTCTAAGGAGCTCGGTAATGTCTTTGCAGTCTGAAAAAGAGCATTTAACATCAGAATTAAAGCAGATCAAGGAACGCGGCGAAGAAGAATCCGCTGTGAGTGTGACCAGGAGCTTAAAACAAGAGATCAAAACCCTTCTTCATCAGATGGATGATCTAAATTCAGAGAATGCTATGCTGAAAGCGCAGCTCATCAGATACAGAGAGGATTTAAACCAGGTGTTATCCCTTAAAGACAACCAGCTGAAGGATCTCCTCAAAAAGCAGCAGGATTCAATAAGAAACCTTGAGAACCAGAAAAGAACTGCTGAAACACATCATCGTGATGCCCTCCTAGAGGTAGAGAAGGAAGCAGAGGAAATCAAAGCCTTGAAAAAAGAAAACACCAAGCTGCATTCTCAGGTGCAAGAACTGCGAGACGGTTTGTCGGCCTTACAGAAGGAGAGGCAGGAGACAAATGAGAGTAAAGTGATTGCTGATTTGCAGCAAGCCGTAGCAGCGAAAGCTTCAGAATGTAACGAACTTCAGCAAAAGTTGTTCGCCCAAAAGGTGGCTGCAGACGACTTAAACAGGAGCCTAAAGGAAACGATCAAAGAGTCCGAGAGAAAGTTGGTGGAAGCTGAAGAAAAGTACAACAAAGAACTGAACGCTTTCGAACACGACGTTAATTTGATGAGAAACGAGAGAGAAACCGCAGACCAGAGAGTTGCAGATTTGGCCAGAGATGTTATGCAAGCAGAGCAGGATTTGACTGAAGCTAAAAGTCAAAACAAAAATCTGAAAACTCAGAATGAATCGCTTGCAAAAGCCATGGCAGCGCTGCAGAATGACCGGGATCAGCTCATCGACGAGTTCAAGATTTTGCGCAGCAGGTACGATGAAGAACTCCGGGAAGCTACAGCGTCCATGAATAAATTTGAGCGTCAGCTCAATGATTCCACCTCCGAAGTATCAGCTCTTGCTACGGAAAAGAATGTCTTGGTCCAGAAGCTTCTAGCACTGGAGAGCAAAGATCCACACTCAAAATTATCGGCGCTGGTGAACGATCTTTCACAAGCCGTATCGGAGAAAGAGGCCCAGCTTAAACAGGCATTGCTGGAGAAGGGCTCCTATAACAGACAGGTTAATGCGTTTTCTAAAGCCATGGTCAGTCTGCAGTCTGACCGAGACAGACTGATGGAGGAACTCAGGAAGGCCAAGAAGGAAGTCGAACATAGACAGGAAACAAGCCCCGAAACACCCAAGTCTATCAAATCGGAGGATTCGAATAACTTTAGCATCAGTGTCGGTGCTCTTCAGACTGAGAGAGATGGCCTGGTGAGTCCTAGGCTGTGTCTATGATTAGACTCAGTAGTATTTGTGGCATGTGATCATTCTCTAAGGGCATGCTGTGCTTTTGATGTGGCTTGACTTGGATGTGCTAGAGCATGGGATTCTGTCTTTAAACTTTTTTGGTTCAAAATGACCCGTTGTACTGGGTCGCATCTGAACCAAAAAGTAGCTGTCTCATTTCTTCTACCTCTTGTGAACCAGACATGGGAAGGGCTTTTGGGACTCTGTTTCCATTAGGATTGTTTTGTTTATGCTCACCATCACTGAGATTTAATGACGATCAATTGGGGTTTGTATACTTACAATGGTATAAAATACAAGCAGACGGCTTGAAGGGATGGGACAGAACCTGAAACGGATTATGGCTGTTTTCAGCATTTTAGCTGTTTTTGGTGGTGTTTTCTGCTATAGCTTTTAAAGCCAATCTCTTTTCTCCTTCCAGCTTAAGGAGGTAGGGAATTTGCGTTCTCAGAATGCCGAGCTGGTGGAGCTGAAGCAGAAATATGACGACCAACAGAGGGCACTACAGCAAGCACGTGCTTACAAACAACAGTGTGAAAAAGACATTCTGGGATACCAGGCAGAGCTGGCAGATCTGAGGTAAATCAAGTATAATTATCATTTTATTTATTTATTTTAGAGAACATTCCATCAGGCTTCACTAACTGTGAAGCGTGTACTCGTTGGCTGAACACAGAATAGATGGTAATACAAGAGGGAAGTATGAAAGTATCGGGAATCGCTGGTAGATTCCAACAATTGCGATGACTGTCAAGGTGGAGGATTTAAATGTCTGTTGAGATCACCGAAAGTAAATTGTTTTGGATCTCATCATATTTGTTTCCGTTTAGCCTGAACATGAAACATTCATGTTGAATGCAACTTTGTATATAAATATTTTCTCAGTTTCACTTCCCATATAGCTGCACAATTACAGACTGTAGTCCATCTGTTTCTCTACATACTTTGTTAGT
>JAOUQY010000034.1:7574234-7586503 GCA_028566355.1 Doras micropoeus | reverse complement strand
ATACGTGTGTGTGTGTGTGTACATACATACATGTATATGTATATACAATGACAAAATGACAGTCACCTTCAATTCATTTTTCTTTCTAATGGACATTGTTCAAAGCAGCTTTACAAAAACATACAGCGCCTTGCGAAAGTATTCATACCCCTTGAACTTTCCCACATTTTTGCACATTACACCCACAAACTTAAATGTATTTTATTGGGATTTTATGTCATAGACCAACACAAAGTAGCAAGTAACTATGAAGTGAAAAGAAAATGATACACAGTTTTCAAACTTTTTAATAAATAAAATGAGAAAATATTTTCACTGAACTGACCGACAATCCTCTCATGAAGTTTGACACAAAGCGGTGAACCACGACCCATCCTTGCTTACAAAGACTAAGTCTAAGACTAAGCCTTGTACAGTCTTAGCTTGCCTATGCCCCATTTCTTTTTTTTTTTATATTTACAAAGTACAATTAGGTTTGCCAGTGGAAAACCCTGAAAATGTTTTCTTTATACTTTAACAGTTAGAAAAAAAGTTCAAGTGATTTAACAAATGACAGTTTTCAGATGTTATTGCATTTTTAGAAAGTGTCCCAACTATTCTGGAAATGGGGTTTGTGCATTGCGTGGCAGAACAGCTGTTCAGTGCGAATATTATTAATAATAAATGAAATGATTTATTTAACAGTTATTTTACTTGAATGAAAGCAACTGTGCTCGTACGTGCTCAGTATGTGCACACAGGGTTAACAGTGGTGCCTATGAACGCCCTTAAAGCTCCGTGTAAGAGCACTATAAATACACACCCTCCCATTATTGCTGTAACCCCGCTCTAGGGTAAAACTATTTCCAAACGCGACTTATGTTCAAACAACAACCACCACAACACAGAACTCAAACTCTAGTCATTTACAGTAGCCAAATACGTCAGTGTGAGTCTAATGCTATTTTTACAAAAATAAATAAATAAATAAATAAATCCCGCCTCCTGCGCTGCGATTGGCTAATAGTATTCCGCCTCGTGCGTTTTGATAGGTTAAAAGTTCTCCCAGGAAAATTATCCGCCAATCGGATTTTGTTAAACGACCACCTTGGATTAACATTACTGACAAGTTATATATAACAAAGGCAAAGAAAAAACTATTCCGATAATGCCGGACAATTAGATGTAGCCCCAGGAGAATATGCATACACACGTACACTGTCCATACTGTCCATACTGTCCTAACACACACACGCGCGCACACACACACACACACACACACACACACACATTCCTCTGATGGAGTAGCACACACACCAATAGCAGTAGGCTGAGGACGGGCACTAAGCAGGGTGGGACTTCCTTCAGGTCCGCTGCAGCTCCGTGACACGTAACTAAAGCTAAAGGTGTCCTGCAAAGCTAATAGGTCTGTTTATATACAGTGTAATTCATATTTGTAGTAAACTGTACAAAAGAAAACTAACTTTGGACTACGTATGTTTGTTTCCTAGGAGAAAAAAAAGGTGTTTGAAACCGTTTGTTCACTTTTTGCAACTTTTTTCTTTTCACAGGGAGAAAGTAAACAGAGCTGTATGGGCAACTTTTTCTCCATCATGGGAATGGAGGTTCCACAGCCGAGGATCTGCCTCCATCTGACCTGGAAAGTCCTGGTTTAAATGCCGGCTCTTGGAATGTGAATCCCATATATTGGGAAAGTTTTGGTGAAAGTTGTTGTATATGTTCAGTGTGGAGAACATGGGCAGTGGGGTTTGCTCCAGAAAGCAAAGGAAAATCTTCCAGTCGCTGCTTCTCACCACTGTGGTTTTCGGCCTCATTTATGGAGGAATGATTTGGTATGAAATGCACCAGCAGCTGAAGAGGACCGAAGCTCTGGCTCTGAAATACCAGCAGCACCAGGAGTCTCTCTCAGCCCAACTCCAAGGTATTCATCAGTGTTTCACAAGGTCAAGAAGACATCTCCAGTCCGCTGAAATGTCTCTCTTACTTTGTTGTAATCTGTTTCAAAGCTGGGGGTGTTTCTTTAAAACCTGGTTCTTATATACTTAAAAAGTGATCAGTCCTTTTTTTGTCTTTACAATGCTGTATATGAATGATAACCACTAACACAGTGTTCTTTATGAGTAGTTATCAATAGACTGAGTGTTGCAGATGGAGGGCAGGAAGTGAGTTTCTACAAAGGAAGCTATATAGCAAGATCTCAAAGTGCCTGGCATTTTGAAAAATACTGGCAAAAAATGGCTTGCAAACATTCTTCTGTGAGGAAGAGTGCAGGAATGTGATTAGGCCTGTTTTTTTGTCTTCACAATGCTGTATATGAATGATAACCTCTAACACTGTGTTCTTTATGCATAGGTATCAATAAATAATTGATGTGGTGAGAACTGCAGATGGAGGGCAGGAAGTGATTATTTGCACAGGAAGCTCTATCGCAAGCTCTCAAAATGCCTGTTGACTGATTGTTTTTGGTGGCTCCAATTGATCAAACTTAGAAACCACACAGAGCTTTTATTGAGTTGTTCATATGAAGAAACACTTGACCAAAAAACACTGACAAATGGCTTGTGAATCTTCTTCTGTGGTGATGAAGAGTGCAGGAATGTGATTAGGTCTATTTTTGTCTTCACAAAGACAAACCTCTAACACTGTGTTCTTTATGAGTAGGTATGAATAGATAATTGGTGTGGTGAGAACTACAGATGAAGGGCAGGAAGTGATTATCTACACAGGAAGCTCTATCACAAGCTCTTAAAATGCCTGTTGACTGATTGTTTTTGTTGGCTCTAATTGAACAAACTTAGAAACCACAATGAGCTTTTATCGAGTTGTTCATAAGAAGGAAACAACTGAGCGAAAAACACTGTCAAAAATGGCTTGTGAATAATCTTCTGTGGTTAGGAAGAGTGCAGGATTGTGATTAGGCCTATTTTTTTGTCTTCATAATGCTGTATTTGAAAGATAACCACTAACAGTGTTCTTGATGAGTCAGTAGATTGTTTGAATATGACATCACACTACTGTGATGTGGTGTGAACTGCAGATGGAGGGCAGGAAGTGAGGCAGGAAGTGAGAACTTTTATTGAGTTGTTGTTAATAAGGGGGAACTTTTGACTGGAAAAAAGTGGCAAAAATGGCTTATGAATCTTTTTCTGCAGTCAGGAAGAGCAAAGTCAGATAAAGCTTGTGTGTGCAGTGACCCCTTTGTCAAAGATATAATTGAGAGTGGTTAACCTCCATTAATTAAACTGTGTATGTTAGTTGCTAGATTAATCCACAGGACAATAAAAGAAAAGCCTCTTGTCGTGTCAAAAACCAAACAGCAGTCATTTGTTTTCTTGAGAGGAACAGTATCTGGGGGACTTTATATCTACTCTTTATAACATAAGGATTGTGTTCAACATGTGTGGTGATTTTCTGGTTTAACTGTCTCTCTATTGGTTACAGTATGGGCTTTCCTCATTCTCATATAGTCTGCTTTTCACTTCCTGACCTCCATCTGGATTTCATGCATCATCATGACTCAAGTGACTGCAAACAGTGCTGTATGTGAATGATAACCAGTAACACAGTGTTCTTTATGAGTAGTTATCAATACATTCTTTGCATATTACTGTGATGTGGTGCGAACTACACGTGTTTTTCTCAAAAAATAATATTTAAAGAAAATGAGAAAAGCCTTTTTTTGGCATGAAATGACAGCCTGCTTACATATTTAATTATAGTAGAGGTGTGGTGAGTATACTTTGGTACAGAAATGTAGTTAGTCAGTCATATTCAGTAACTACTTCAGTAAATCCTAGTCATGGTCACAGAGGACCTTGGGCTTTTCCCAGGAACACAGGGTGTGAAGTGGAAATAGCCCCTGGACCTGCTGTCAGTCCATCTCAGGGCATCATACACATTTTACACACACATTCCCACCAGGAGCAGTTTCTCATAGACAATTTATGAACCTGGAAGAAACTCACATATACACGGGGAGAAGATAAATACTACACAGTAACCGACTGTAACCTGAGGGTTACTGTGGAGATAATTTGTTATATATAAAATGGGGGTTATGGGGTTAGCCCATAATTGTCATTAGAGGAAACGCATCACAAAGCTTTTATATATAACAAATTCTCTTTAACACATTATGGTTACAATACATTAAGTAGTTACTTTCCAGTGTGTTTGAGTAGGATGAGTATGAAATATTAAGAACTGGAATGTCTAGAACTTTACTTGAGTCAGGCATTAAGTCTGTAGATAAGCTCAGGTTGCTGTGTAGTAGTTACTGAAAGGAAAGAGAGCCAGGATAAGAGCTAAGCTGACCCAGCTTGGATCTAAGATAGTGAAGACAGAGATGCGGCATCTCATCCTACCTAACTAAATGCCTGCTCTGTTTACCTGCTTCATCTGATTTCTTTTCCTTGGACGATACCCAAGTAAGCTCATTTTATTAGAGCTTTATAAGAATGACAATGTAATATAGCCTATTAGTGTCATTAACCAACTTCTGTAATGCATGCACAGGGGGCAGGGGCAGGAATCGGGCTTCCCACGCGAGTCCCAACTGTCTTGTATTAAATGACTGGTTAGATAGATTTGTTTTGCCGTGGCAGCAACGATTTTGTGTGGCTAGCTAGTGTTACTAACAAGTCTACCTAGAAGACATGTGGCAGGTAGGCCTGAATTAACTTCAGCCCAAATGATTGGATGTGCTTTTTACAGTCCCCTGACTGCCACAGATAATGGATTTTTTTTTACTTTTAGTGTCAGAACACTTTGTTTATGTAATCTGCTTTTTGATTGGGCCCAGCCCACTCATTACTACCTGCACAGTCAGTGATTCACTGGCACTAGACTTCAAAAAGAAGCACGCAAGTACACAATGTTTCACATAAGGAAGATAACTAGTTTTTGTCTCCAGATCTGGCAGCTACACACCTGCATGAGTTGAATCCTCACGGCGATTATAAAATCCCTATGGCGATTATAAATGGGATTTTTACTTCCAGAACCTGACTGTTGAGCTCTATCATATAGAGTATATAAGTATATATATTGCTATAACTATATTTAAGCTTATGCAAGATGGATATAAAGTTATAGATATAAAGGTAAGTCAGTGGTGTCCAGTCTTATCCAAGAAGGGTGAGTGTGCGTGCAGGTTTTCTTTCCAACCAAGCAGAAGCCACACACTACTGAAAGTCAAGATCCACTGATTTAAAAACTGGTGGAACGAGATGTGGCTCCTGCTTGACTGGAAAACCTCTGATGTACACCCCTGATGTAAGTTCATGTATTTACCATTTACTGTATAGTTATAGTTACCATTTACTGTGTAGTCAGTGTTTTGCCATTCTGGCAGTGAGTTCTATTTTAAACTTGGACTTCTATTTTTCACATGGACCATTATTTTGGTGTTTGTTATGCTTGGGTAGCTAACAAGAAGTAGCAAGTGGTTCAGGTATCACAAACTGGGACACTTTCTAAGAATGCAATAAAAACTGAAATATGTAATTTGCTAATTCACTTGAACCTTTATTTAACAGATGAATGTTTTCTATGACAAACTTAATTCTATTTTTTAAATAACAGATTTAGAAATGAATGGATGCAACACTCAAAAAAAGTTGGAACAGACGCAAAATAAGAAAAGGTTATACAAATAACACTGGAAGGTTCCACAATTAGCAGTTTAACTGGTAACAGGTGAGGTCATCAAGATTGAGTATAAAAGGAGCATCCAGAAAAGGCTTAGTCTTTGCAAGCAAGGATGTGTCGTGGTTCACCATGTTGTGTCAAACATCATGAAACAATTGTCAGTCAGTTCAGAATCTTTCTTAGCGCAGGATTGCAAAGAATTTAGGTCTTTAACCATCTACAGTTCATAATATCATGACAAGATTCATGGAGTCAGGGGAAATCTCAGAAAATCATTGTCACTTAACACAGTTATTGTTTTCCTAGCATTTGTTAGCTGAATTAACGCTATTTGTTAGCTGAATTAGCACCTAGTTAGCACCCTGCCTTCACTGAATGGATTTCATACAGATGAAATAAATATTGTTTTACAGTACAAATCCATAAAACACACACAAAAAATAGGGTAAATAAAATTATCATTAGCCACATACTTGAGTGACTAGCAAGTAGCAAGCTAGCACACCGTGTTAGACATATTTTAGACATTATTGTTAATAAAATTTCAGTCTTTGATTGTGTTGTCAACAGTGCTGAGGTGTTTTGTTTTTGTGTACACAGATACACTCCTTAGATTTCTTTTACCTGAGCTAACATACAGTGGGGAAAATAAGTATTTGATACACTGCCGATTTTTCTAATTACGAAGTTTTCCTAATTACAAAGAATGGACAGGTCTGTACATTTTATCATATGTACACTTTGACTGTGAGAGACAGAATAAAAAAAAAATCCAGAAAATCAGATTGGATGATTTTTCAATAAATAATTTGCGTTTTATTGTATGAATGAAGTATTTCATACAATAGAAAAACAGAACTTAATATTTGGTACAGAAACCTTTGTTTGCAATTAGAGAGGTCAGATGTTTCCTGTAGTTCTTGACCAAGTTTGCACACACTGCAGCAGGGATTTTGGCCCACTCCACCTTACAGATCTGCTCCAGATCTTTCAGGTTTCATGGCTGTCACTGGGCAACATGGAGTTTCAGTTCCTTCCAAAGATCTTCTATTGGGTTCATGTCTGGAGACTGGCTAGGCCACTCCAGGACCTTGAAATGCTTCTTACGGTGCCACTCCTTAGTTGCCGTGGCTGTGTGTTTTGGGTCATTGTCATGCTGGAAAACCCAGCCATGACCCATCTTCAGTGCTCTTACTGAGGGAAGGAGATTGTTGGTTATCCATCCTCCCTTCAATACGGTGCAGTCGTCCTGTCCCCTTTGCAGAAAAGCACCCCCAAAGTATGATGTTTCCACCACCATGCTTCACAGTTGGGACGGTGTTCTTGGGGTTGTATTCAACCACCTTGTTTCTCCAAACATGGCAAGTGGAGTTGATACAAAAAAGCTCTATTTTGGTCTCATCTGAACACATGACCTTCTCCCATGTCTCCTCTGGATCATTCAGATGGTCATTGGCGAACTTCAAATGGGCCTGGACAGGTGCTGGCATGAGCAGGGGGACCTTGTGTGCCCTGCAGGATTTTACTCCATGACGGCGTGGTGTGTTACTAATGGTAATCTTTGAGACTGTAGGCCCAGCTCTCTTCAGGTCTTTGACCAGGTCCTTCCGTGTACTTCTGGGCTGATTCCTGACCTTTTTCAGAATCATCCATACCCCACAAGGCGAGATCTTGCATGGAGCCTCAGGCAGAGGAAGATTGACAGTCATCTTATGTGTCTTCCATTTTCTAATAATTGCGCCAACAGTTGTTGCCTTCTCACCAAGCTGCTTGCCTGTTGTCCTGTAGCCCATCCCAGCCTTGTGCAGGCCTACAATTTTTACAATGGTGTCCTTAGACAGATCTTTGGTCTTGGCCATAGTGGTTGGAGTTTGTTTGGAGTGGAGGTTGGAGTGTGATTGATTGAGTGTGTGGACAGGTGTCTTTTATACAGGTAACAAGTTCAAACAGGTGCAATTAATACAGGTAATGAGTGCAGAATAGGAGGGCTTCTTAAAGAACAACTAACACAGGGGTGTCAAACTGAATCCACAAAGGACCGGTGTGGGTGCAGGTTTTCTGTCCAACCAAGCAGAAGCCACACACTAATGAAAGTCAAGATCCATTGATTAGATACACTGATTAAAAACTGGTGGAATGAGGTGGCCACACTGGCACTTTGTGGATTCAGTTTGACACCCCTGAACTAACAGGTCTGTGAGAGCCAGAATTCTTGCTGGTTGTTAGATGATCAAAAACTTATTTCATAGAGTAAAATGCAAATTAATTATTTAAAAATCATACAATCCGATTTTCTGGATTTATTTTAGATTCTGTCTCTCACAGTTGAAGTGTACCTACGATAAAATTTACAGACCTCTCTATTCTTTATAGGTGTATCGGCAGTGTATCAAATGCATATTTTCCCCACTGTAGCCAGGGGAAAGGACACATTAGAACCAGGTGTGTGAGAATGCTGAATAGAATGTGGTTCCTGCTACCTTGTTTGTAAAGGTGTCATTCTAGAGCCTATTTCTTTTCAGCTAGCTTTTTGTGTCTCCTCTGGTTTTTGTGGTGAGTCTAGCTGAATTGGCTTTGGAGGCATCTTGGCAAGGTTGCAGGTGTTTTTGTTTTAGTTTCTGATGGCTCTCATTCTCACTCTCATTCTTTCTGCCTGTCTTCTTACGGTTGTTTCAGCAGCGCGCTGGTATCACACGAAACATAATCTGTCTAAACGTCTTTCTGCTTTTGTTTGTCTGTGTGTCTGTCTGAACAGAGTTCAGTGTGCCTGAGTTTAAATATCAAATGGGGTCATTGTTCCTTTCAGTGTGGTTCATCGGATTTCTGGGTTTGAAATGGCCTTGCAGTTTTATGAGGATATCTGCTTGTCTGTGTCAATCCAGTTTTTATCACAAGTTTTATAAAATAGAATAAAGTTCCAGACCAGAGAATAGTCTGTAAAATAGCCTGTTGTACACCAGGTCAACTCTTCATATTGAAATGCCAGTAATACGGATATTTTATTCATATTTGGATTAATAAATATTTCTAGATTCAAAGTGGATTCAGTTCCTATTTTATTACATGACAAGAAAAACAAAAATGAAAAAAAGGCATTTCTTGTTTTTCCCATTTTTATTTTTTATTTTTATTTTATTTTTAAGTATGCAGTGTAAGCAGACCTGTCAGTGCAGTAATGCAGTAATGAGATACTGGCAATGATTGATGCGTAACCCGATGCTCTTGTTTGATAGGCAATAGTTGCTCATGCTGTAGATGGGAAAAGAGCTAACAGAGATAGTAGCTAGCTTTTTTTTTTTTTTTTTAAATAAACAGGCATGTCCCGGAGACCTGTGTTGAAACCAAAAGGTCGCGCCTTAATACCCTGCGACCATAACAACATGGCACACCCACTGTAATCATGACAGAAAACAGTGCCTTTTAAGGGCTGCTGTGTTCAGAATCTAGAATGCTCAGAATCTTCACACTGAATTAGTCGGTCATATTAATATTGAACTGTGATATAGCCTATTTTCTGTTAAGGTTTTTTAAAAGGGTGGATTGTGACTAGACGAGCCATCAGGCTCCAGCGTAGCACTTTTTTGCCACCTCACACCAATTTCGCCTGAATGTGACTTTACTGTCTGAAGAAAATTTGAAGCATTATCCATACAGATGAAGTATTCATAGAGATCAAATATGTTGTAAAATTAAGGGAATATAGACCTAATTCTTGACTGTGAGAATGCATTGGAACTACTGTACTGTACTGCTGTCTGTAATTTTTAGACCTCGGCAAATACTGTGCTAATTGAAGGTTGAGATGTGCTTGTTCCATGCATCGGCATGGCTGCAAAGCTAGATCTGAGAGCTGCGAGGATGGTGTACTTGGATATAAGAGTCTTAACTTTGATATTTGAGCTTCTCTGGCTTTTCCCTACAAAATGCCTCGGGTGGATCATCCTGTTCTCCTCTTTCATTTGGATTAAAACCAATAGTGCAGTGCCTTGCACATTAACCAAACCATCAATGTTTGCATCTGTTAATTCAAAGATCATGTTATTTGGTTTGCAGTTATCCGTTTCGTTTGATTAATTAACTCAGTCTCATGGCTGTACTGTCAACTATCATGATATTTTAATAAAATAGTAGGAAGATAATTGTTTTTAGATATTGCCCAACCCTAGCACAAGGAAACAGTTACTCGGTCTTCTTATTCTGCCATGAACAATTACAAGTGCAATGTAAAGCACAAGCCTACATTGGCATGAAGAAGGACTTGAATGGTCTCCTACACTCTGGATCATAATAGTTATATATAATAGTTAATTCCTTGATCTAAATGGGGTGCACAAGAGATACATATTTAGGCAATTCTGGCTTTGTACACATAAAAAAAGAAATCAGTGGGGCAGTGGCTCACATGCTGTGTGTGTGTGAGTGTGTTTTCTTAAAAATAGCACAGCTCACGTTACCCATTCAGCCCAGATTGGAATGTTCACAGCTACTGTATAAATCTGTGTGTGTGTGTGTGTATTTTCTGCCTAGTCATAGAATGCTTATGATGTGTTTCTCCATCTTTCTCTGCTTATAGTGGTGTATGAGCACCGGTCCAGGCTGGAGAAGTCACTACAGAAAGAGAGGCAAGAGCACAGAAAGTCTAAGGAAGGTATATGTATGCATGTAATTTACTAAATGTCACATCTATTGTGCAACATATCAAACTGCCGTCACATTATCTCCCTAATACTGATATACTTTTGATGTTACTGTTACTATGAAATTGCATTGAAAGTTATTGATCAGTATGTCATCTGAGTACAGTCATGGAAAAAAGGAAGTACACCCTCCTTGAATTCTCTTTTTATTTATAAGGGCCTAAGTAACAAACTATATAAACAAGCAACCTCAGGTGACAAGAAAAACCACAACAGATTTCAATATTTAGTTATTTTGTCTAAAAAGTAAACAGAAATAAGAAATTCAGAAACCAGATGGGAAAAAAATAAGTACACTCTTCCTATACTTGTTGAGAGCACAATTATTGCATAATATTAATGATCAAGAAGTATGACTACCTTTATATAATAAAGAACTTTTGGCATTTTGGTGTTCTGGAGCACTCAGGAGTGTGCTTCCATCATGACAAGAAGAAAGGACATCAGCCATGACTGCAGAGAAACAACTGTCATTGTTCATCAGTCTGGGAAGGGTTATAAGGCCATCTCCATTTGAAATTCACCATTGTATAGCGAGAAGGATTGATTGCAAATTAAAAGCCTTCATGACAGTTGCCAGTCTTCCAAAGTCAGAACGTTTAACACTCAGAGATATAAAGAAAATCCCAAGAGTTCCATCATGTGACCTACAGACCTCATGACAGCACAATCAGAAAAAGACTGAACGAGTATGGACTACAGGGAAGGTGGTAAGAAAAAAGAGAATATATTCTAAAAAGAATATGGCAGCATGAATTAGGTTAGAAAACTGCCCCTAAACAAACCACAAATATTCTGGAACAATATCCATTGGATCATTGGATGAGACCAAGGTGGAGATGTTTGGTCATCATGAACATCATGACAGCATATCAGCACAGACACATCATACCAGTTTTCTAGCATGTTGCTGGGCTTGTTTTGCAGCAACAGGACCTGGGAAAATTGCCGTCATTGAAACAATGCTGAGACAATAATGTGAGACATTCTGTCCAAAAGCTTAAGCTGGACTGAATTTGGGTCATGCAATGGGACAATGATTCCAACCACAGCAGTAAATTGATATCTAAATGTATAAAGAAAAAAAATCAAGGTGTTGTAATGAAACTCCAGACCTCAGGCCCACTGAGATGCTGTGGAGGGATCTTAAGAGAGCTGTGAATAAACAAACGCGCTCAAACATCAATGAATTGAAACAATGTTGTAAAGAAATGTGGGTCAAAATATCTACAGAATGATGTGAGAGACTAATAAACTCTTACAGAAAATATTTTACTTCAAGTTATTGTTGCTAAACAATATGGTTCTATATATTACTGAATTATAGGGTATATTTAATTTTTCCACCTGGTTTCTGAATGTTGGTTTACTTGTTGGAGAAAATCTATTGAAATCTATCTTTTTTGTTGCCAGCTATTTGTCTATAGAAGCTGGTGAGGACCATACAGTTATTTTGTGTTTTAATAAAACACAGAATTGAAGGATGGTAAGGCTGGACAATGATTAATTATCAATATATATCGAAATAGAAAATGTTTCGATAACGGCGATGTGATTTTTAAACACATTTCAGATATTTCGATACACTTTATTTACAGCATCCGTCACCGATAAACGGTCATTACAGGGCGCTGTCGTCAGTTCGTTGCGCTCGAGCCGAGCAGAAGACAACAGGCTACGTCAGTGAGTTATGAAAAACAGAAAAATAAAAATAGAAAGCAGAAGAAAAAGCATGGTGGCTGTTGAGCTTTTTATGGTGTACTGATGACCAATGATTGTTTTCAAGAAATATCTCCATTAACTGTCGATTTTAGCCTTTCTGTTGGTGTTTTTGAACATACAGAGATTAGACAATGAAACTGAAACACCTGTCATTTTAGACCACAATAATTTATTAGTATGGTGTAGGGCCTCCTTTTGTGC
>JAOUQY010000034.1:7493860-7508845 GCA_028566355.1 Doras micropoeus | reverse complement strand
GCCCTACACCATACTAATAAATTATTGTGGTCTAAAATGACAGGTGTTTCAGTTTCATTGTCTAACCCCTGTAAATGCTGTACATTCCATGTATAAATATGTCTTAAAAATGGATTTCAAACCAGTGTACTCTGTAAATATTATTTGACTACTTTTTAAACGTTTTTTTTTTATTTTTTTATTTAACCAAAAATTATATTAAGAAAAATCAGCTTTATTCAAAAAAGGAAATCAGCCATATATTTCCATGTGCTTCATTGCACAGTAAACTTGCATTTAGTGACAGCTGCAAAATTCCAAGGGAAAGCTTACAGAGCAGAAAATGACAAAATGATGACTAAATGGGGAAAGCGTGGAGTGCACTAAATCTTTTACTAATGCAGATCAGCCGTTGCAGCATGTCATCTGTCATATACACAATAACTCTTCCTCATTTTATAGGATAGAATAAATCTTTTAATATCCAGCTTGAGAAATGAGGCCCGATATCCACAAGGATGGGGATAAACTGAACAGTTTGTTGTGCTTGAATATGATATAAATCATATGATCGAGTCGGCAGCTCTCCACCCAATGTACATACATTGTATTCGGTTGAGTATCAACTCGAACTTCATTTTATATGCCTTATATCTGGATTATACTCTTATAAGATTTTAACTGTTAAAAAAATGAATTTGTGTGCCATTAAATCATTTTTGGCACCAACTTTGCCAGCAATGGAGCTTGAATGTTGTATCATGAAGTATTTATTATTTGCGCGTGTACAATCTGGCTTAGGGGAAAACATTTGTATACCATGAATAAAACACATCTCGGATTTTTACAATAAGAAATGAGGTCACAGTGTTCCTTTTTTGTTTTCGTTCTCTCTTCTCTCTATCTCTGTCTCCCAGGGCAATAAACGTATTCATCAGTGCCAACCGACTCATCCACCAAACCAATCTAATCCTCCAGACCTTCAAGACAGTTGCATAGAAGATTGATTCTGCCTTCAGTTTTTTTTAACTACAAAATGACTTTCGGATGAAGGTCAAATGTTGGGGACTGTGTAATTTATTAATCTTGTGGGCCAATTACTTTGGGATATTCATTCCTTTCCTTTTCTCTGATTTCTATTTAGTAGCTGGGTTAAGAGCCAAGATTTTTTTTTTTCATTGCCATTTTCCTTTTCCTTCTCTCCCACCATCCTCCTTCACTCCAAGTCTCCATTTTGTTGTTTTAAAGGAAAACTTTTCCAGATGTTAGTGAAAAGAACAGCTGACATACACCTCTCTCTACATACTGGACTTTTCCTGTCCTGTTTAATACTCTAAACTGCAGAGAAAGTGAACAGGCAAAAGGAGATTGTATATATAATAAATATTTGGTAGCAGAAATATTCAAATAAATAGACTGCATCTTGTCTACTATTTTCCTGTCTCCTACATATTTATTGTATTATTTGATTTTTTTTTTTGGCATCTAGCATTTTACAAGTGATTTACAAGGAAATTTCTGTTTCGTTCATCTATTTGTTCACTCGTTGTCGGTAACAGGGTTATCCTGCTCTGGCTTGTGGGCTGTATGGAGCCCATCTCTAGAACATATTCACAACAGCTAGTTAAAGCCAAACTGAGAATTTGCAATTACTGTTATTCTGAATGATTGTCATCACTACCTTCCATTTAAGTGAACGCTGCCTGGGTAATCAGCATGTTTCTGTATTTGGGACAGGTTTTATTTTGCAATGCAATTAAAATAAATTGTGTTGGTGTAGCACAGACATTTTGATTACAGCAGCAGTTCTCATTTATTGAGTGCATTATCCACTGAGCATGGACTGAGTGTTGGGCTTAAACTGTATATGGGAAGTGCAAATACTTAGGGTGTTTCAATATATGTTAGACCTCCTTTTTCCTAGGAACATCCTATTCTACTGTCAGAGCCTAGGCTGATGTTAGTTAAAAGAATTGATAATGTTTTACAAAAATGAATAAATTATCTTAAATGTCTCACTTACCTATAGGATAATGTGTAATCTTTGCTAGCTTTTTTGCAGGACATGAATAGTGACATAGCCACAAACAAAATTTAACTGTTTAACAAGTCATGAGGCTATCACATCTGACTTGTGCTGTAGTGGATCGAGGGAATTTTTAGACTAACCCAGTAGCGGGCAGTTGAAAGTTACATAGTCTAGCAGCTTGTTTGAATGGTTTTAGATTTGCTTTTGTTCAGCCGGGTTCGATACAGCATGTGTGTTTCCTGTGTGTGAGACAAAGATAGTAGATTTTATATCAACCATCAGGGTGTCTAGGTTTCAGCGAGAATTCCAGCCCAATACATCTCAAAATCCACACAGAGGACTAGGCCGTTGGAAAAGGGAAACGTTTTGTTTCCACAGTCTTTGCAATGGAACAAGGTCACTTTGGTGCAAAGACATTTTTTATGCAAGGACATTATCTATTCCATAATGTATAATACACAGTATACACAGTATATGCACAGTAGTGATGGGAACAAGACCAAGAATTCGGGTGCTTCTGGGGCTGTCAAGACGGAGTCTTTTAAGTGGGTGAAACTGAGAACCAATCCCTGCCAATACCTCTCCAACCCTGGTACCACATATCTCTGGATGTCCTCACCAGCCTACCCCCTCTGTAGGTATCAGTCATTTGATCTGTTGCTGACAACTTCTTGAAATCTGCAATTTTATTCCTTTGCCCAGACTCCCTACTGTTTAAGAAACCACTGAATTGTTGCTCCACCATGTCTTCTGCATGCATGGCATTTTCTCTGAACAGCCTCCGTTCATCTTTGTGGGCCCTGGGCTTCTGGAAGAAGTTTTGTAGGCTGTTGGGAGACTTGTTTAGTCCTGGGGTTAGACCCAAGGTACAATGTCCAAGCCAACCAGATGAACCAAGAGATGGAGATGGCTCTGTCGTGCGTCACCTTCCATGATCATTCCTCTGGGGGTAAGCACTTGAGCATTGAAAATGTCCACAACACTCTCCCCACGTCTGGCACTGTGCTGCCCCCCTTACTGTGCTCCCATGGTTACCAATCCCCACTCTTCCTAGAACAGGAAAGAGAGGCTAGTGTCCATTCCATCATGGCATTCATTAGACACTCCTGCCACACCTGGCTCAGGGCACTCGCCACTCTACTTCGGACCTCTAGGAGGCATCAATGAGCTGCACCCCAGTATGCACCTGGCCAGCGAGTTTGGCTCTTCACTCCACAGAGGTGTCCCCCCAGATTCATTGATGCTTTTCCCCTCGCTAAAGTCATCAAGCCCATGGTGTTACATCTGTGTCTGCCACACCCCATCAGAATCCACCCTGCCATCTATTTCCCACATAATACCAGGCAAAGAGATCCCATTGTTCTCTTGTCTGTTTGGATTGTGTTCCCACCCTGCTAATATATTTTGACCTTGCCTTTGCCTACTCCCTCGTACTTTGTTTGCTTGCCTGGATTTCTGTATCCTTGTCATCGCACCAAGTAAATACTCTTACCTTTGATATCTGTCTCCTGAGTTGTGCTCTTGGGTTTTTTTTCAGAAAGAATGACAAAGAAAGCACTTCTTTAAGGCAGGGTAGATAATGGGCATCTGCTAAAGGCTGTAAATATATTTTTATTCTAAATTGTTATTTAGTACATACAGTCTCCTCCACAGTTATTGGCACTCCTGGTAAAGATTAGCTCAATGTCACACTGAAAAATAAGAAAGAGCAAAACATATTTAAACAAACCCATGTGTCAATTATTGGCACCCCCGCATTTAATACTTTGTACAACCTACCTTTGCCAATAAAACAATACTTAGTCTTTCCTGTCACATATTATAAGATTGGAGAATACAATACAGGGAATTTGAGACCATTCCTCTTAACCGAATCCATCCAAATGGACCAGGGTCCTAGGTCCTTCCTTGTACACTCTCTTCTTTAGCTCACCCCATGGATTTTCTATGAGGTTTAGCTTGAATTTCTTTTCAGTACATTTTATGTTGATCTGCACATTTGATTTGGATCATTTTCTTGCTGAAGAGCCAGTGTTGGCCTATTTTTAGTTTCTTGGCAGAGGTAGACAGAATTTAATTTAAAATGTCTGGTATTTCTTGGAGTCTATTTTATGGATCCCAGACCCTCATTAGGGCTCTTCAACATTACAGACACTCCACAATACTTAACAATGGGCATCAGTGTAGCCCTCCTTCCTTTTTGCTAAACCCACCTTGAGTATTTGTTGCCAAAAGCTCAATTATTATTTTATCCGATCATAGAACATGGTACCATTCAAAGTCCCAGTAGTGTTTAGCAAAATCCAGGCACTTCCATTTGTAGTTTGATGACACAAAAGGCCTGTGCCTAGCATGCCTTCCAAATGGAGGTTTTCATTATTGCCCTAACTGTAGATAAGGGCGATTTCAGGTAAGTAGCTATTGACGGTGAACACACTTTTCCTTTATTTTGAATTGCATGTTTTCTTGTCTTTCCCATATTGAAGACTGACTGAAGAGAATTTGACCTCTGTGCCCCAGTAAAAAAGGGAAGTCATGGATTACAGCTTGAAAGTTCGTAGACACTGATCAACTTAAAAAAGTAAAATATAAATGAAAAAAATGCTTCAGCTGTATTTTGTTTCTAAGAATTTCTAGGGGTCCAATAATTGTGGCACATGCGGTTTTGTTAAAGATAATTATTCCTGACGAACGGTGCCAATAATTGTGGAGGAGGCTATAGCTGTTGCCTCAAACAAGAGCCTACCTGCAGTTGTCATGGTTAATAATCAGACATAATAGGATAATAAAGCTCCAGGCCTCAACTCAGGTAACAGTGAGACTCAGAAGACAATAGTAGAACAAATAGAGAACATAGTAGAAAATAGTAGAACATATAGTAGAGGTGTATCTCATAGTCTGGAATGTCTTCTAGCTTGAAAAAAATATGGTGCACATCTTATCATTTTACCCAAAGGATTTTATAGTAATCCCTCAAGGAGTTCTCTATCTTTTTTTTTTAATTGCCAAAAAGCCTCTGTTTTGAAACCAATATTGAATTAAAGGACTGCGACCTGATTTAAAACCATATCTTCATGCATGAAAGCACTGATCATCTAATTATTATTATCTCAGGCCATTAAATAATGTGTAGAATCAGAATCACAAATGATAGCTGAGGGTATGAGCCATGAGAGAACGAGTTATTTCAGGTCTCCTTGTATTATAGTTTTGTTGAGATGATATACTGTAGTTGGATGCAGAAGACTGAGCCTGCGTCTGCCCAACAAGAAATCTTTGGTCAATAGGTGTTGCTGAAACAAAATGTTAATTAAAAGTCATTTTGTAAATGCATGTTAGTTGTAAGGTATGATAGCCCATTTTGAGAGTTTTAATGCTTCATGGTACATGTATAGAGCTTCATTTACAACACTAAATGCCACATAACAGTACTGCAGGAATGCAAGTGTTTAGACAATGAAAATTGTTAATGAATACTGGATTGTGACTATTGTTTCAAGTGCTCTTTAGTCTCATAACAATATAGAAAACACCACTGTTTTATCAGCTTTCTCTGATTGTAGCTGCTTTAAAAAGCACTTTGGAGGATAAGTGCCTCACCAGGGAATAATGGTTTATTATGACAGTGTGTGTATTACCTTTTTTGGCATTTAAGTAAAAAAAAATAACTTTGAATCTATGTAGTGTATCTCTGCAAGGATCAACCAAGCTCTACTGAACATCGAATAGCATCAAATTCCATGGTGTTCACCTGGCAGAGAACCTCACCTGTTCCCGCAATACCAGCTTCATAGCCAAGAAAGCCCAGCTGTATCACTGCTTCCTGCAAAGGTTGAGAAAATCCCATCTCCCACCCTCCATCCTTACCACATTATACAGAAGGACTATCGAGAGCATCCTGAGCAGCTATATCACTGCCTTGTTTGGAAATTGCACTGTGTCAGATTGCAAAACTCCGCAGTGGACAATGAGGACAGCTGAGAAGATCATCAGAATCTGTCTTCCCTTCATCACAGACATTGACACCACACTCTGCATCTGCAAAGCCACCATCATAGTGGACGACTGCATTCACACCTCACACAAACTCTTATCATCTCACAAAAGGTAATAAAGCATTTGAGCCCTCATAGCCAGACTGCATTTTTTCTCTCAAGCCTTCAGGCTCCTCAGTACCCAGTGACTGGACTTACATCACCCCAATCAAACACATATGCATAAACACATGCACATACTACCTTTGCAATGTTTGCATTTCTTATACTTTATTGATAACTTACTTTTTCTGCTGTTAACTCGTATGTTATGTTTACATTTACATCGTTTTATTATTATATTGAAATATCTTTTTTCACTTTATTCCACACTAGATCTGTGTACTGTGCCTATTGTCTTACATTACTAATTGTTGTACTGGCTTGTGTTGTTTTTACATGTACTATGTAGTCCTGTGTAGGTCTGTGTAGTCTATTGTAGTTCTGTATTGTTTTATGTAGCACCATGATCCTGGAAGAATGTTGTTTCATTTCACTGTTTACTGTACCAGTTGTCTATCACTGAAATGACAATAAATTCACTTGTCTTGAATTGCATGAGACAATTGTTACGAGGGATTGGGAGAATCGGACTCAAGCGCAGGGAAGGCTGGGCTGTTATCTCTCAGCCCAGAAGACAGAGGGAGAGGAAAAGGAAAATAAAGAAGGAAACAGAGGAAATGAGGTTAAAATAAATATAAATATATAAATATAAATATAAATAGTGAAAATACTTATAGTACTGTGCAAAAGTTTTATGCAGTTGTGGAAAAATGCTGTGAACTAGGAATGCTATCGATCATACAAATAATAATTGTTTATTTTTTTATCAGATTACAAAATGCAAAGTGAGTGAACAAAAGAAAAATCTAAATCCAATCAATATTTGGTGTTACTACCCTTTACTTTCAAACCAGCATCAATTCTTGTAAGTACACTTGCACAAAGTCAGGGATTTTGTAGGATTATAGTCAGGTGTCTGATCAACCAAATATACCAACCAGGTGCTAATGATCATCAATTTCACATGTAGGCTGAAACACAGTCATTAACTGAAACATAAACAGCTGTGTAGGAGCTTAAAACTGGGTGAGGAACAGACAAACTCTGCTACCAAGGTGAGGCTGTGGAAGACAGTTTCATGTCACAGGACAAGACTGAGCAGAGCAACAAGACACAAGGTAGTTATACTGCATCAGCAAGGGCTCTCCCAGACACGCCATCAGCTCAGAACTGTCAGAAACCAGTGGGATCCAGGTACACCCATCTACTGTCCGGAGAAGTCTGGCCAGAAGTGGTCTGATTATTTTCCCTTTTTTTCGGAAGGTGAATTTGCACCGAGGAAGCAGGAGCACTGACCCTAGGAAATATTTATTACCCTTACCGTCAAAGCTCTATAAGGCCTGATGTTACCAAGCTGACCCTGTTTACCTCACAGCATAGCATTACCTTACCAAATGGCCTCATGCCATAGCGTTACCAGACCAAGTGAAAGGCGTGACAAGAGGCACTGCTCAAAAACCACTTTAAATAGGGTGGTGGAAGTTGGAGTCCTCCCAGCACGAGCACCATGCCGCCACGGCCCCCTAGTCTTAGGCTGCGGTACGGCAAGCCTCCGTACAGCAATAAACTGCTATTGTATTTGAAACATACTGTAAATTACTTCAAACAGAAAAGACAGAACTAGGAAGGCATAAACTGTTCAGTTATTTTAGAATGTGAAAAATTCAGATTTTAATATATTACATTTCAGATTCTGATGTTATTCAGATATTCAGATATTAAAATAAAATTAGATATTAAAATAGTTTAGGTATATTGCAGCTGGAGGTAAGATTTAGAAATTTAGCCTTCTCTGGTAATAAAACTATTTTTTAGAAGCTACCAGTGGAAGAACATTTTGTAAAGTGGGATGTGCTGTGTTGTTCTCTGCCCTTTGCATTAAACTCACTGCTGTAAGTACACGTTTAGACAGACAGTAATAAGACAATTATTGTACAGATAAATATGGTACTATATAATATGGTAATATAGCATGGTATTGAGCAGAACCTCTTACTTTCAGCAAAAGCTTATTTTTTATATACGATCAGCGAGTTAGTACTCACTCAATTTGATTTTGTCGGCCCTGAGTTATATTTCCTATTGATTTTATTTAACATTTTCTCTAACAGTATTGCACCAGCTTCAACCACAAGAGGCAACTGATTATTTTCTTCTCTCTTATCCTTCTTACACTCTCCCTTACCCTCTATTTCTCAGTCTTTAGCATAAAAACATTGCATCTGTTACTCGAGAGATGAGATGAGATGGGATGCCACTGTGAATGGGATGTGCAATGCGCACACCTATGGGCTATTAAGCGTAGCCGACCCACATGCTAGAGATGCGAAGAAAAGCTGAAGAAAACCCATGTGAAAACTGCAAGAACATGGGAAATTCAGTACAGCCAGTAATATGAGCTCAGAATGGAACCAGGTACTCTGAAGCTGTAAGCTGCTATGCCACTGTGTGTAAAATAGAAGTACTATGAGTGAATATTAGAAAACAGCAGTGGTCATGGGAAACATGTCAATATCTAACTGTGTTAATGAGTTATATGGTGTCACAAGGAAGTGTATGAACAGGACCCATAGATTTCAGTTCCATCCTATCATTTTTTTTACACAGCTAAACACTGGATCTGTCTCAGCTTTAAATAAGCGATTTGTTTATAACAAGGCTCAATTTAGGAGATCTTCAAAGCAGTGTTTAACAAGGCTCTTTAAAGCTCAAAGAGAAGGCTTGCGAGATCAGTTAGACCAACTGACTGTATTACTGGAACTTTCCTAGCTACAAGGAATTCTAAAGATTGCTTTGCACATTATTTGATAGTATTAAAAAAAGTTATGAGCTTTCTGCATTATCATAATTCTGAATTCAGAATTACTGGTTTCCTAGGGTGATGGTTTGTTGTGGTGTGTGTGTGTGTGTGTGTGTGTGTGTGTGTGTGTGTGGACCATGTTTTTATATCTTTATATCTTTGTGGGGACCAAAACAATTAGGGTTAGGGATATCATTAATTAGCTGCAGTAATAATTACATCAATGGATAGTCGTTAAAAGTACCGAAGAAGTACAAATGTGTGTGTGTGTGTGAGTGAGAGAAGAAAATAAAGCTTTTGTTCTCAACAAAGCCCTGGACAACAATTGTTTAAAGCCCTCGAGAGTTGTGGAAGCGAGGGATGTGGAAACTGTAATAAAACTCTTTCCCCCATTGCTTCTCTCCACTGTGTGTGAGTGTATGTGTGTGTTGGGGAAAAATGTGCCCCAGGCTCAGATAAGCTTTTCTCTAGTGTCCAATCTGTGAAAAGAGGAATGGCTTGGACGCATAAACACGTCCTCGTCTCGCTCCCTTGTTGCCTGGAGACCTGGACGGGCTTTAAAAGAGAGGGATCATAAAAGAAAAGTGTTGTGTAGATGTGTGTATGTGTGTGGTGTGTGTTTGGATTCACCACCAACAGTGCTACAACTGGTGGCTGCCTCTCTTGTTGTTTGAGGACTTTTTCTCTATCAGATTCTTAGAACTGCACTTAGCATTGAGCGAATTTAAAGGAGTTTATATTCCATCCTGCCCAACACTCAAACTTTTTTGAGCTTCATCATTAAAGAGCCTTGCGAGAAGCTTTCATGTCCTAGACCCACTTCACACAAAGCGTGATAGGTAGGGAATTCTTTTTTCTAGTCTTCTTATGTCACTTTAAACTTCAATCATTTCTATTGATGCCTCTCTTCAAATGAAGTCTGTAATATTATTAGTGTCTTTAGGAAAAACGTGTGGCCCTTTACTTTATGACCCTGATGCTGTGGTGATGTTTGTCTTTTCACATTCCTGTACCTCTAGTCCTCTTTCGTTGTTAATATGTATATCTAAGGCAAATTCTTACTTTCAAAAGTCATATTTAATGACAAAGTACAACCTAATGACTTAAAAGACTCCATCTCTAGCTCAGAAATTCACCCTTCTAATTAGCTTATCGCTAATGCTCCTGCTTAATAATGAGAGGAGGTTTAAGAATTTGTATGAAGCTGATGGGGAACCGGATAATGATCCTATTTGCAAGAATGTATTTGCTGCATCTAAACATTTTGCTTACCAGTCGGTTCATTATAAATTTGTGCATAGATTTTATATAACAATTTCAAATGAAATGTACTGCTGAAAATTGGTCTTCCAAATAAAGCCTATTTAATTAAGCCTATTCCTTCTTTGAAGTCAGTCTAAGTTAGAAACCCTAATACGTGTAGATAATTGATAGGGATTTTAACATTAGTCAAGGCAACATAGCAGTGTTGATTCATTAACTCTCACTTCAGCGTCTAATCTAATGCTGGGGAGCAGAGTCGGTCTCTTTGTGAACTTGGCCGTTTTCCCCCAAAGGAGTCATCCTCTTGGCTTTGATTGACAACTGAAACTATGGCAACAGCGAGGGAGATGGAGATGCTTGAGAATCGGCTGAGCGTAGAGGACTTAATCAAGATGCAGAGTCTGTTTCAGGTGAGATCAGTGAGTTTTAAAGGGGAAGACGAGGCAGTGTTTTAAAGTGTGTGTGTGTGTGTGTGTGTATAGGTGTGTGTGCGTGTGCTTTATAGAATGTGTGTGTTTGACTGAGGAAGTTTGAAGTATGAAGTTAGGGAGTTCTTAATCTTTGGATTTTATTTTTTCACCTTACTTATGTTTAGGGAAGCAGGTACGGAATGTCATTTGTGACTAAATTAAATAAAGGACAGACAACCCTGAAATAAGTAATTACTTGCAAAAAACAATGGCTTGCAATATTAATTCAATAAATTGTGAAAATGGCATCATTAAATAGAAGCCTTCCTCTTATTATACAATACAATTTAATAATGTATGTCATCATTTTAATTAATATATTGTAGGTAAAAAAATAAACAAGAGGAGGCCTTGTACATTTTCCCTTCTGGAAAAATCTCATAACTGTCAGAAAGGCTGTTCTGAATTCAATAAGTCAATAAGTAAATAAACAAAACATTAAATTATATTAATAAAAATAAATTATTTGGATATTAGGATTAATTCATTAGGATACTTTTATTGAATTAGGCATTTTTATCAGTAAATTGGTACAAATTTTTGTTGACTTAATTTAAGCAGAAATGAAACAGAAACAGTTCTTCAGTGCTCATATCCTACTCTCATTCTTATGTTTCATTACTCCAGTTTTCTACACTAGTAACAGAACTTTTTATTCTTATCCAGTCGTGTAATGGCTCTGGTGATTCAGTGCCCATGCAGCGGGAGGAGTTTATAGATCACTTCCATTCCATGATTGGCCGTGGCTCACGGGAGGAATATGAGTGCTTATTTGACAATGCGGATGTGTCCAGGGAGGGCTGGGTGGACTGGCATCGCCTTGCATCTTACCTTCTTCTGGGACTTTCTGAGAAACAAGAGCAAGCTACATTGTCTTCAGTGCCACGTTGGTGTCCACCTCGCCTTCTCCCTGCCCCTCACAGAGGGCAAATCCAGAGCCTGGTAGAGCTGGGCTCTGGCTACTTGAGTGTGAGTAAAGAGGGCATGATGGCTGTGTGGGCGGAGAATCTAACATTAATCAAGAGCCACAAGCTTCACAATGATTCAGTTCAACCTAAAGACCTCTGGGTTACTGGTATGGTGGTGCTGCCCAACGTCCAAAAGGTAAATACATACATAGAGTGTGACATATTCTGCTTACTAATTATATACTGCATATTAAAGCCCAAAGTGCTCATTTTTAAAATTCAAGGGAGTATCTTACTTGCAAAGACTTGCTCCAGCATTGATCACCTGATCACTTGTTAGCCTCTGGTAAAATATAAATAATAAACCAAGAAGCTCTGTTCTCAAAATGAAACTGCTTTCCTCATTCCCTTTGTTAACTACCAGTGCGTCACATATACTTGCGTCCTTGACCACACACAGGTGTACCCATTCATCCCTTATCAGTCTCTTTCTCCTCCCCTCATTCAGAACCGATGCTTGACAATGCCACAATTGGTTTTTAATAAAAACAGTGAACTTACCCTTGTGTGTGTACGCTTCATCACAGGAATGCATCTTCTATTTAGTAGCCAATCTCTGCCCATGATGTACAAGATAAACAAGGAATAATACACCAGTCCTTCTTCATGTACATATACATATTATTTATTCAATTACATGACCTTTGTGACTTTTTTGCTTTAGTAGTAACAAATTTGTGCTGATTAACAATGTAAGCATTTGCTATTTTGAATGTTTAAGTGAGGCAGTGCTTTTGCTTCTTTTATTTTTATTCTATTTATGCCCACTCTGCATATGATAAATAGAAAATGAAGAATGCTTTTCTGATTAACAGTAGATCTGCTTATTAAATTACATATGGTGATTCGGTGGTTAAGGATCAGGTAATCAAAAGGTTGGGGTTCAAGCCTCAGTACCACCAAGCGGCCAGTGCTTAGCCCTCGAGCAAGGCCCTTAACCCTATCTGCTCCAGGGGTGCTGTTCTGCCATATATGGTCTCAGGTTGACCCTGCACTTTGTTAGCCTACAATTTGCCAATTCATATTAGAAGTGCTTCTTATTTTTTCTATGATTATGATAATTATTATCCAAAAATAATTCGTTTAAAATGTAGATTGAAACCAGTTTCGGGAGATTTGAATGTATTTAATAAGTGGACTGTATATGGAAGTGTGTTCTCTTATATAAAAGTTGTCCTCAGTTCAGTGTGTAATTTTGTCTGTCTGTCCCATCTTCCCTCCCCTCCCCTCCATTAGCTCGCTGTTTCCTTCACCAGTAAGGAGATATGCTTTTATGATCTACTCTCTAAGCAAGAGTTCAGCTGTCAGTATAAAATTCATAGTCTACCTCACACTCCTATCTGTCTCCATTATTGGTATCACCCTGAGAGACCTGAAAATGCCGTGCTCAGCTTCGGAGATGTAACAGGACAGGTGAGCTTTGAAATAAATTTTTTTCCAACAGGAAGCTTTATGTGCTTGGCTTTGTTGCTGTTCAATTCTTTCTACTTCTTATTACTACTCTACCTGTGTGCATAAATCTGTTATGATGAGAAGTCCTGAGCATGGAGAAGGCTACTTAGGGCTCATGTTTTAATCAGTATTATTCATACTGAGAGGAAGCAAAGATAGATTGGATTTTATAATGTTATAGTTGTAATATTAGTAAAGATTTATAAAGAGATTATATGACTTTTTTGGTGTCTATAATTTTCTCTAACAAAAAGTCAGGTCAAAATATGTAATCTCTAATCTCAGCTCTGACTGATCCTTCATCAGACCCATGTTGTAATGTAAACATGGAAGCAAGGTAATGACTAATGAGGCATGCCTGAGCCTTGATGTTCCATATATATTTAGGTGATATGTTTCTTTCTCTTGCTCTGAAATCAAAGCAAAGGGAGTGCAACAAGGCCAATACCAATACCAAGGCCAAAAGCACCTTTAAAAAAGCTCATGTGTGCTCTTGAACTGACTTTCCTGTCTTCTCTGGCCTTCTATTGGCCTTTTAGCATCTAATCAATAGATATTTTGGGTGTTTGAAGTTGCTTTTGGTACAAGAACAGGATATATAAGTGGTATTATGTCAGCTTTTACTGTATGCCCCCATATTTACATATGCACACCTGTCCTCACCTGTATTCACTTTTAAAAAGATCTTTTAAAAGCTTCACACTTAAGGTACAAAGACTGACATGTGTCTCACATGCTTTTGGCCTTCATGTGACAGTTTTACAGTGTGCGTATTTTGTGTGTGCTTGAGGTGAGTGCGATGTGTTTTAGGTCAGCGGTGATCTCTCTGTTTGAGAAGCCAAATGAAGGTGTGGAACAAAATGCTTCCGTCAACATCAGGTGGAGTGAGTTACTGCAGAACCGCCATTGCTCCTGTTCCACCGTCACATACAGCGCACATGCAACACACTGGGTCAGGAGTGGTAAGAACCACATCATCTGTCTTTCCTGTCTGTTGGTGAAAAAAACAAACCTGTCTGAGCTTTTTGCTTACTAGCGTGAATGCAGGGTAGCAAAAACAGATGGTTACAGGACACACTCAGAGACAAAGAGTGTCTAGAATGACAGTGTCCCTATTATGTTTAGCCTATTTCCCTTACGGGGACCTGGCCATCATTTACCAACACCGGGTAGAAAAGGTTCTTAAATACATAAAATATACAATTTTGTATGCACAGTAAACCTGGAATTCATTGGATGTGCCTACAGATGTCATACAAACAAGCGTATGCAGTCAAGTTTAAAACTTTGAGTCTGATGAATGCATTTGTGTGCATTTTTTGCATTTAGTCTTCAAGGTTTCATAACTCAGTAACTGTTTGTTGCTCAGAAATAAGACCCAGATTGCTGGAAAACCAGAAGGACTTACTCTGTCTGGTGGTTTTGTTATATCAGTGTCAGTATCAGTGAATGAGTGGTTTTGAAAATTCATAAATGATCAACATTGTGTTTAAAATGCATTCTTTACACTTGATATCCCTCCAGTTTTACAATAGAGAGTTTTTTTTTTTTTTTACAGCCATGGTCTGGTATTACTTCCATGTTTTGTGTTTATCTGCAAGTGAGTGTAGTGATGTCATTAGCGTTATCCAAAATAAAGGGGTTAAGTCCATCCATCCATTATCTTAACCGCTTATTCCTATTCAGGGTCACGGGAGAGGCAGGAACAACCCTAGACAGGGTGCCAATCCATCATAGGGCACACTCACACATTAGGGTCACTTTAGAGACGCCAATTAACCTAACATTACATTTATATTACATTTACATTTATGGCATTTGGCAGACACCCTTATCCAGAGTGACTTACATTAAGGGCCTTGCTCAAGGGCCCAACAGTGGCAGCTTGGTGGTGGTGGGGCTTGAACCCCCAACCTTCTATTCAGTA
>JAOUQY010000034.1:7455405-7466529 GCA_028566355.1 Doras micropoeus | reverse complement strand
CCTGTCCCTGCTGAAGAAATGCATCCCCACAGCATGATGCTGCCACCACCATGTTTCTCAGTGGGGATGGTGTGTTCCGGGTGATGTGTGCTGTTAGTTTTAGGCCAAATAGTTAAACTTTGGTCTCATCTGACCAGAGCACCTTCTTCCACATGTTTACTGTGTCCCTACATGGCTTGTGGCAAAATGCAAATAGGAATGGCTTTCTTCTTGCCACCATTCCATAAAGGCCAGATTTGTGGAGCACATGACTAATAGTTGTCCTGTGGACAGATTCTCCCACCTGAGCTGTGGAGCTCTGCAGCTCTTCCAGAGTGACCAATGGCCTCTTGGCTGCTTCTCTAATTAGTGCTCTCCTTTCCTGGGCTGTCAATTTAGGTGGACGGCCATGTCTTGGTAGGTTTGCAGTTGTGCCTGACTCCTTCTGTTTTCAGATGGTGGAATGAACAGTGCTCCATGAGATGTTCATAGCTTGGGATATTTTTTCACAGAACAGCTGTAGTTATACTGAGATTAAATTACTGGTGGACTCTGTTTACTAATTAGGTGACTTCTAAAGGCAGTTGGTCACACTGGATTTTATTTAGGGGTATCAGAGTACAGGGGGCTGAATACAAATGCACACCACACTTTTCAGATTTTTATTTATTAAAGATTTTGAAAACTATGTATCATTTTCTTTTCACTTCACAATTACTCGTTACTTTGTGTTGGTCTATCACATAAAATCCCAATAAAATGCATTTAAGTTTGTGGGTGTAATGTGAAAAAAGGTTCAAGGCACTGTATGTCTAGTGTATAGTATATGAACAGACAACAGAAATTAAATGATCTGGACAAATTTAATGATTAATGATGGAAAACAAAGCAATCTGCAACTGCTTCTATTTTGAAAATATAACAGGAAGCAACTACAGTATCACCTTACACTGCCAGTACCTTAATGAAAAAAATATTTACTAGAGCCTGCAAGGATGGCAGCAGTATCAGTGAGTATGATCATTAAAAACTAGGGAAAGGGAATGTGCAAGCACACCAAGGGAGTCCGTGAGCATGGAGGAATAAAGGACGTGCAGAGAAACTGGCATCCATGAGAGCACTTCAGTTCTGTGAGCACTGAGACACACGCACCTCTTTTCCCCTTGCTTGTCAGGGTCCTCATTTGCTCAGTGATCAAAGTAAAATTCAGTATACCTTATAGTCATTTTTAATGAACATGCTCACTGATCCTGCTCAGTGTTCACAGGTTGTCCCCTTGTGCTCTTTATACTGTTTAAATGCCATAACATCTCAGGTCAAGGATTTCATTATTGGCAGCACCCACCAGCACCCCCCACTTTTTTAAATGAGTTAGTCTTTAGGACTTGTTTAAAAAAAATTACATTGTCTTTTGGAGGTATTTAAAAAAAAATTACTTACACTGTTTGTAGGAGGTAATTTTTTATTAGACATTTTATTTTATATGGCCATCTTTTTTTTCAAGTAGATGTGTTTTTGTAGCTATTTTTTAATTAGAAAGTCTTTGGAAAATGTTTTAAGATATCTTTTTATTTAGCAGATAAAGTTTCAGATAAAGTGAGAAATGTGCTGTTACTTGTGAAATATAATTTGACAATGTTATATTGGTTGTATTAGTAACCAATGAAGTAAAATAGCTTTTGCTACAGCACCCAGGGTTTTTGATGCTTACTGAATTTACTTTAGGGGAAAGCATTTGTTAAATTTCACTGATTTGAATATAAAGGCTGCATCAGAGTGAATAGACATGGCTGCTGGGTAGATAAATAATGAACATCTAGAACAGCCAGTCTCATCAGCACTAAACCAGGAGCCATGCTATTTTAACATTGATGTTTTAACACTTATCTTTCTAGATTTTCTGTGCTTTGACAATATGTGTCAATTTTGTGATTTATTTTTATCATGTTTTTTGTAGGTGGTAGTGATGGTGAGGTTATAGTCTGGAACAACAGTACTGAAAGTGCCATATGCAAACTATACAAAAACACACAACACCAAGACTACAAGTTCAGCACATGTGAGTCTTTTTTTGTAAACCATAACCAAATTAAAAAAATGATTTAATAATGTTGTAGCAGGTAGCATTGCCACCTCACATCTATAGAATCTCAGGTTCAGTCCTTAGCTTGGTTTACTGTCTGTGCTGAGATTTGCTTTGCATGGACTCCTCATAGCGGTAGGTGGATTTACTATTCTAAATTGAGCATGAATGATTGTGTGTGTACCCTGCAATGAAATAGTGTAGTCCCTCCTTGAGCAGAGTGTTCCTGGGATAGGCCCTGAATCAAGAGTGTCCCTCAATAGAGTAAAGTGGTTAATGATAATGAATAAATGAATAAACAAATGAATGTAACACTCTTAGAGAATTCTCCTTTTTGCCTAATGAGTAGTTTGGTAAAAAAAAAAAAAAATGAAATGGATACTCTTCACCACAACTGCTGTCCATCAGTCAAGACAGGTTTGGCATCTATCTACAATGTAGGACATAAATAAACCTGTCAGTCATAAAATTTCAGTTTTAATCTCTCAAGAGTTGCAACAGAATATTGGTCCAGGGATTGTGAAGTCAAATCCTGATGATGCCACAGCCATCCAGGAGACCAAAATGTCAAAAAGTTCCTTCTCCCATCAGTCACAGTAGACAATAGACAATCATGGGCCTTTGAGTTTATGTATGTGGAGAAAGGCACATAGCACTTTCATCTGAGTGTGTTACCTCTCCCTGTGATGCAATATGAACAGCAGCATCCGAAGATACACATTCCCACTTAAATGCACTATTATTAAAAAAGAATATTCTTGAGATGAAAATACTCATCTATAAATACAGGGACGACATTCTCAAAATAACCTGCAACATGCATCAGAGAAAGAAAAGGGTTGTGTCAGTGTAATTTTTTTGTTCAGATTTCCTGTCCAGAAGGAACTATAGTATACACTGCTCAACCATAACATTAAAATTACTGACAGGTGCTATGAATAACATTGATTATCTTGTTACAATGGCAACTGTAAAGAGGTGGGTTATATTAGGCAGCAAGTGAACAGTCAGTTCTTGAAGGGGAAAAATGGGCAAGTGTAAGGATCTGGGTGATTTTGACAAGGGCCAAATTGCGGTGGCTAGATGACTGGGTCAGAGCATCTCCAAAACTCAAGGTCTTGTTGGGTGTTTCCGGTATATAATGGTTAGTACATATCAAAAGTGTTCTAAGGAAGGACAACTGGTAAACCTGTGACAGGGTCATAGGTGTCCAAGCACCATTTGATGCTTGTGGGGTGCAAAAGCTAGCCCATCTGGTCTGAACCCACATTAGAGCTACTGTAGCACAAATGGCTAGAAGGGGTTATGCTGGCCAAAGCTGTGTCCAGATGAACTGTTTCAACAGTTTACTTACTTGAATTACTGAGAATGCATCAAGACATTTTACCTAATTTTGTCAAGGATTGCCTTAAACTTGTACACGTGTACAAGCAAAGGGCATGTAAGTTGGCTGACTACAGGAACCACCTGAGATTTATCCTCAGGTTATATCCCTCTTCCAGTTGCTGAGGCATTAGAGATAGTCCATATGAAATTACAGGGTGACCTTAGCAAGAGGACCACCATTAACACTGACCAGGTGTGTTTGGTCCTGGAACAGGGGGCAAAACTGTAGGCAGAAAAATGGGTGCACTATGGGTTCCTCAGTTTAACCTATTTTTGCCAACCTGTATATGGAGGATGTGGAAATGAAGGCACATCTTTTCAGGGACACCACATAGCCAGCTATGATATGTGGATGATACCTGGGTTAAAATGAAATCTTGGGAAGTACTACATTTCACTGACCCCATTAACTCAGTGGACAAACACATCAAGTTGTCCATGGAGTATGTGAAAAATGACAGGTTAGCCTTATTAGATTGTGAAATTGCTTCTCACAAATTGCAATTTCACAATCTAAGAAGGCTAACCTTTCAAGACTGGACTGGTATTTAAGGTTTGACTTTCAGCATCCATTGGAGAGCAAACTAGGAGTCAATCTAGTCAAACAGTGCTCCAGCAGATTGAAGAGCGGAGAAGAACAACCATTGTCAAAGCATATTTGTTGTGGTTCCATATGTATCGGGAGTAGCCGAAAAATTGAGACTCATATTTTCCAAACACTGCATCTCAGTTGCTTTCAAACACCAAAACATGCTATGCCATAAATCGGTCCACTGCACGGATCAGGTCCCCCAGCACAAACAGAGCAATATAGTTTACGCTGTTAAGTGCTAGGTGGATTGCTGGTAATTGTACATTGGGGAAATGAAACAGCCACTGGTGAAATGGACAGCACAACATAGAAGCCAGTGGCCACACTTTCAAGAATGAAGATGGGCACTTCCTCGATAGGGATGAATGCTGGTTTGAATGGGGAGTCAAAGAGGTCATATATGTAAAGAGGGAGTGACCATCCCTGAACCGAGGAGGGGGCCTGAAAGTACATCTTTCACCATTTTACAATACCATGATTGCAGCTATTCCCCAATCCTACTTGAATAGCACACTTGGCCATTTTAATTAATGATCATGGTGATTTGCATATGAAACTGACCACCAGTTCCATTGTTATACAATGGTGCTCATTTTAGTTATTATGCCAATGTGCTGCATAATCTCTGGGCTGTTTACAACAAGCTTAGACTGATGAAGTCACTTGGATGAGTGATGAATAATATCTCCACACTAAACCTTGTGTCAAGATTTCAATCCAGTTAAGCACCTTCTGAGGTATTGTGGAGTCCATGAGTAGACGGGTCAGAGTTGTTTTGGTGGCACAAGGATACCTAAATAATATTAGGCAGGTGGTTTTAATGCTATGGCTGATAGGTGTTTGTAGGCAGTACAATGCAAATGAGCACAATTGTATAGGCAATACATAGGTACATGCCTTTTTCTCTAAATAAAAACAACGTTATTGGAAATGACCCAAACTGTTGTTTTAACTCTTGGACACTACTAAAATTGTGAAAATGAGCAGAGATAATCAACATATGTAAGAGCTGCCATCATCCTTCATCACAGATAGCACTTTACCTAATACTCCCAGTACTGAACAACCAACAGCAAATTCCAGCGGCAAAGACTCAGAGAGTTATGTTGTGACCAGATTGGCCTTTCTGGAAGGACGAAGAAGAGTTGCTGCAACAGGTAATGGAAAAAGAGAGAAATCTTTCATAAAGCACATATTCTAATAATATCTCCTAAAATGCACAACATTAAATAAATTCAACATATACAATTAACATACAATAAAACAAAATATTAAACAGGTCTGTTGTATTTTCTTCGAGGTGGAGCTGATCTGGTGTCGTGTGGGGGTTCAGGCATTGTTTGTTTCTGGAATACAACGAATGCTCAATTAGTTGGCACGTTTGTGGCTCATGAAGGCTCCATCATAATATCTGTGGATGGCAGTAGCTGTTACCTGGTCACAGCAGATATGAGTGGAATGCTAAAGGTGTGGGACATCCAGGTAAGAGGACTACCTTTGAAATTATTTTGTTCAATGAGATATCAAACACTAATACAGTTAACTAAGACAATTAAAATAGTTTGTTCTTACAGACACAAAGCAGTAGGGATGATAACAAAAAAAGAATAGAGGTATCAGTATTAGGTGCTGATCAATAATAAACCAACAACAATTAACAGAACTAAAATGATTTGTCTCATTTTTCAATAATTGACTCTTAATTTTCAATAATTGACTCTTAATCTCTCTAAACTCTTGCTATAACACTATGGCACAGTGACATTGTGGGTAGCACTGCCACTTCACAGCAAGGATATCCTGGGTTCAATTCCTAGGGAGGGCAGTCTGGGTTCTGTCTATGTGGAGCTTGTGTCTTCTCCCCATGTGTCTGTGTGGGATTCCTCTGGAGGTTCCTCTCACAGTCCAAAAACACTTATGTCAGGTGACTTAGAGATGTGAAATCCCCCAGTGACAATAAGTATTATAGATTGACCCATAAATAAATAAATGCTATAACACCATCAGCTTTAGCTAACTTCCAAAATAAATCACAGCTGGGATGACCTCTGACCATGCTACGTCACCATACCAGTGGTGATGAGATTTATCTGAGTGCCAATTTGGAAAGTTGACCCTATGGCCTATGTCCATGAACTAAAATGTCAAGCTGGTCTTTAGAGGTAAGCAATATAGTAGTCGATTATGTGCTATGCCTCCAATATCCCAGGCAATACTGTGTAAAATATTAAAACGTCTATATTCCGGATGTTTCATATATTATAATTTTCAATCAGAGATTGATTAAACTGTCTAGATGTGTCTAGTATTCTACATTTCTCAAACCTGAACAATATGACAATATTAAAGTGTGCTTTCTCAGTTTCCTTAGTTGAATAGAAATGGATAATTTTGGCATGTTTACTATTTAATTTGATTTTGATTTGAGTTTGGCATTTAATTACCTGAGGGTCATGTTGGTAGGAGTGGCACTGAAAATGCACTTGGAAAGACAGCAATAGAAAATAAATCTTTGGCAAGCAGGCACTCTTGGAAAACAACTAGGCATGGAGAATATGGAATCAGTGCAAAGTAAATGATTAAATAATTATATGAATGTCTGCTTTTTTACTAATTTACTCATTTACTCATTTACTACCAATATACAGCATCGCAAATTATGTTCTCACTACAATCAAACTATGATTACACTATAGTTCGCTTGGAAGCAGACCAAAATCCCAGCCATATTCAAAAAGGTCAGTGCATGTTCAAAGAAGTATGTGGTTGGGACAAATAATAGTTATCAGTGATTGGACACTGGTTTAAAGTGAGTGAGACATATTTGTCACTTGTGCTTGCACACAGTGAAATGGAACCTCCGCATTTAACCCATCCGTGCAGTGAGACACACTAGTGAATACACACTAGGGGGCAGTAAACACATGCCTGGAGCGGTGGGCAGCCCTAGCCACAGTGCCCGAGGAGCCAATGGGGGTTAGGTGCCTTGCTCAAGGGTACTTCAGCCAAGTCCTGTCAGTCGTGGGAATCGAACCCGAGTCGATCCGATCACGGGGCAGACACACTAACCACAAGACCATGACTGCCTTATTTAGTTTACACACTGGTGGTGAGTGGACTGAACCTGCTTAACTCATAACCAGCGGCTGTGATGGGAACCAGAGAGTCATATTGAGTGCAGGACAGTCGCTCAAGGCTACTGCAAATGTAGTACTCATAAAGAAGTTTATGAAAACTAGTCACTAGTTCTCCCTTAGATGACCCTGGATCAATTATTTTAGTCAGTACTGGAGTGTGATTACTGTGTTCACACAGTACCAGCCTTGGAAAAAGACTGACTGAGGTGCAGGATCAACATGGTCATTTTGATACTGGTATCTGAATATAAATGGAACTGTTGAGACTTATGTCTGTTCCAGTGCAGCAAATAACTATCCAACAATTCACTGTCCAATGAAATCACACTTAACTAGCAAGGTGTTAGATATCCTTAGACAGAATGAACATTTTTATAACCAATAAAAATATTTTAAAAATAAGAACATATACACTTTCATTTGGTGAAAAGCTTAAACAAACCTGACAGAAATTCTGATGATACAAAATCTCCAATTATTCAGACTGCATATCTCCAAACTGCATCCACAAGTCCTACATTGACCTCATCAGTAGAGAACAATCAAGGATTCAGCTTTCCTTCAGCCATCTCCAATATTAAATTTATAGTCATATATATGAATAGCGCATTTATCAGTGATGTTTTGTGCAGGAGAAAAACTCCTTCCTCTAGTCATCATGTCTGAAGGACACAAGTTTCAGTCCTTGAGCCACAAATGGAGCCTGTCAGCAGAACCAGCATGATTGATGAAGGGAGAGCAGGGTGTTTGTCAACTCCTCATAACTTTCTGTGAAGTATAACAGCTCTGCTCAATGAGGATAAATCACGTGTTCACTTTCATTTTACTGCTTCAATAGCTCGTGATAATTTGTAGCCTCACATTTGTGCCTGCTTGTCAGATATAATTGCTTTACAGGCTGACATGTTGTCTCTGTTGCTGTGACACAAACTACTGATTCGTTTTAACTGCATGTGTACCAAACCTTCACTGAGAACACTGCTAAACATAAAAAAGTACAAAAGGTTATAAGGTAATTATACACCCTGTGAGGTTTTATACACGAATCATTAAGTTTTCTTTGGGTCTTCCTGTTGATGTAGGCAGGATCAGAGGTCATTCTGATTTTACTTCTGCCTCTATATACTGTCTAATTCAGTCTAGCAAGGACTGCTTTTACTACATTTTTTAATTTATTAAAGTATGACACATAACTGTTTATAGTTATATTTAATGTCAAGGAATGTCCTCAAGTTAGTTCTTATTTATACATACATTACAGAAGCTAGAAACAGTTGTTCCCTTTACCAGACATTTTTTCTCTTTTAGAAATGCAGCTTGTTGTCCATAGGAGTTTCCTGAGGCTGAGAACTGACTTTTACAAAGTAAAATTTTTGAATTTTGAAACAAAAGAAAAGATTTTCAGTTTTTTCAGTAATAAATGTAATTGGATTTGGTAAATATAAACAAAATAGCAATTGATGCTTGCAACACACTCAAAAAAGTTCGAGACAGAGGCGAAATAAGAAAAGCAATACAAGTAATAGTTTTCTGCAAGGTTCCATAATTAGCAGTTTCACTGGTAACAAGTGAGGTCATCAATACTGAGTATAAAACGAGCACCAAAGGATTAGACTTTGCAAACAAGGATGGCTTGTGGTTTAACACTTTGTGCCAGACTTTGTTAAAAGCAAGTTAAAAGCAATTTTTCTCAGCAAAACCTTTAGCCTTTCACCATCTATACTTCAAAATATCATGAAAAGATTCAGATACTCAGGGGAAATTCCCTGTGCATAAAGGCCAACAGAAGAAACTGCTGCTCACTGTGCATGCCCACTGAGCCCTCAGGTGGTATTTTTTAAGAAACCACCAAGCTACAGCGATGGACACAGCCACATTGGCTTGGGAGAAAATCTGTCACTGACAAGTGAGAAGCCTGAAGTCATCTGAGGTGCACTGAAAGACAGTGGAAACGTGTTCTGTGGTCAGACGAGTCCAAGTTTCACCTTCCTTTTGGAAAAAAACAGATTTTACAGGCCAAAGATGAAAAAGACCATCCAGACAAAACGTGAAAAAGCCTGCAATCTGTGATGGCATGGGGTGCATCAGTGCCCACAGCATGGACGATCTGCATGTGAAGTTACCATTGATGTGGAGGATTATATTGGTATTTTGGAGAAACATATGCTGCTGTCAAGACACCGTCTTTTCCCAGGACAATGCCAGGGCTCATTTGCGTGGCTTAGAGTGTGTGTGCTTGACTGGCTTGACAGATCTGTTTTCTATTGAAAATGTATGATGCATTATGAAGAGGAGAATCAGACAACAGTGACTGGACTGTTAGGCAGCTCAAGTCTTGTATAAAGCAAGAATGGGCAAAAATTCCACTTGCAAAACTGCAACAAATCATCAAGTGTCAATTCCCAAACGATAAAAAGTATAATTAAAAGAAAACATGATGTGACCCAGTGGTAAACATATTCCAACTTTTTTTGAGTGTAAATTTGTAAATTTATTAATGTTAATTGAATATAATTTTGTCATATAAAACACTGAAAATATTTTCTTTGTCCTTTTATTTGTTAAATAAAGGATTGATTGAATTAACAAATTAGAGGTTTCAGTTAGAAAGTGTCCCAACTTTTTTGGAAATGGGGTTTGTATTAAAGTTGTATGTTGTACACTCATACTGCCCCAGGAAAACAACAGTTCAAAGAAATCACTGAAAGCCCAATATTGCCATGACATTCATGTCCATGATGAGTGCGGATGTGTGAATGTAAATGTCTGACCACATTTGCATTACATTTATCTCCAAAAGGTTCCGACATATGGTTTGAGGTGTTTTAGGTGGGCTCAGGCATTTTTTGTGAGAAAGAACTATCTAGCTATTGTACTCCATAGCCCAGACATGTGAAGAATATGAGACATCGTTGTCACATGCAATGAGTGACTAGCACTTCCTTTAATGTTGCCATAGGTCTCTTGGCAGCCTCAGTAATAAGTTTTTGTCTTGTCCTTTCATCAATTTTGGAGGGATGTCCTGTTCTTGGTAATGACACCGTGATCCTTCATTTTCTCCCCATGTTGATGATGGCCTTCACAGTGTTCCATGGTACATTTAATGCTTTGGAAATTCTTTTGTAACCCTCTCCTGACTGATAATGTTCAACGATGCACACGTGCTTTGTAAACTCTTTGTGGAACATGGCTTTGGCAGTCTGATATAACCAAGAATAAAGAAAATCCTACAGTAACAGCTGATTGTTGTTTGAGGTTAATCAGAACCACTTAATTGATGACACATGTATGACAGTTACTTCTGAAATCGAGTTTGAATGTGATTGGTTAGGTAATGAAAATGGGAAAAAAAATCAAAGCACACAAACCTGTAAGTTTAAAAGGAGTAGATAGGCTTTTTAATTCTACTCTTTAGAAACATGAATGTGTTACAATCAGTGCATTAACATAAACTGTTAATATAAGCTGTTAGGTACAACTGGCACGGGTGTGGATCAGTGTCCACTGCATGGGTGATCTGCATATATATGTGAAGTTACCATTGACGCAGAGGTTTATATTGGTATGTTGTAGAGACATATGCTGCCTTCAAGACAACATCTTTTCCAGGGAACTCCATGTCTGTTTCAGTAGGACAATGCCAGGCCTCATTCTGCATGAGTTACAACAACATGGCTTGACTGGCCTGCCTGCAGTCCAGATCTGTCTGCTATTGAAAATGTAAGGGGCATCATTAAGAGGAGAATCAGACAACAGTGACTGGACTGTTGAGCAGCTCAAGTCTTGTAATAAGCAAGAAAAGATTTCACTTGCAAAACTGCAACAAATAGTATCGTCAATTCTCCAACGATAAAAAAGTATAATTAAAAGAAAACATACAGGGGTTAGACAATGAAACTGAAACACCTGTCATTTTAGTGTGGCAGGTTTCATGGCTAAATTGGACC
>JAOUQY010000034.1:7409465-7423448 GCA_028566355.1 Doras micropoeus | reverse complement strand
GCTGGTCCAATTTAGCCATGAAACCTCCCACACTAAAATGACAGGTGTTTCAGTTTCATTGTCTAACCCCTGTACAATGAGATACAGAATGGAGAATTTAATTCTCATTACTTTATGGATGGTATGTGTGTGAAAAGCAGTATATTACACTGTGTTGACAATGAACCTGCATGTGCCAATATTTATACCCAGCTTCTTACAATTTTGCTTCATGAATCTCTTGCTTTGCAACAGCAAACATTGTTCACAGAGCTGCAACATTTGTAATTGGAGTAACTTTCCAAAGGCCTTGTCTAGAACAGATGAAAGAGGAAAGGTTGACTGATAACAATGCAGTTAAGTTTCCTTTCTAATAAGAATACTTAACCATACAGTAGTTTTTCCTTTTATGTATGGAATCTATGTATAGATCTAAATATATCTATAGATTGTCATGTCCGCGGCTGCCAGAGGGCGCCCAAGATGCCCTGTGGGAAAACTACAAGTGAAGACTACAACTCCCACAGGGCCCATCTAATCGAGCGCACCTGCTGGAGGCCATTTTGATGAGCTCGTTAAGCTGCGCTGAGGAGTATAAAAGAAGCCCATTCAGCACTCCTCGGCGAATTTCATCGCCTTTTCTTGTTCAAGCTAAGTATTTTGTCACTCTAGTCACGCTTGTATATATTCATGTTATTCACCCCTTGCCTGCACTCACACCGTTTGTGTTTTCTCCCCAGTTCTCCAAGCCAGAGCATAGTTTCACCCTATGGAATGGTGAACGTACCATGCATGTGCATGTGCATCAATGCCTTCATGCCAGAGAAGACTTACAGGCAGCATTTTACAATTTTATATTAACAAGGAGATTTCAAACGAATGGTGCGCATCTTAACATAATTATATCTCAGTCACAGGCAAGTTAAGGTGCTGGGTTTTACTAATCAGAACAACTCTGTGGTGTCTGTTTGATTTTGAAGTTGCACAGAGCACTGAATCTCTGATTCAATCGATTCATTAGGGCTATTCAGTATGAGCACCTTCACAACAAAAGTTGTAAAAGTCATCAAGCTTCTGACCACTAGCTGTGTGTGTTAGTGAGCAGACTCACTCTAAGCTAAACTTTGCATTTTTTTAAAGAGTTGCAAAGCGCATTCAGTTATAATTACCCTGGAAACTATTTTCCGGTTTTTTTATGTCCACTCATAGCTTAGCATGTGTGAAATGGTGACTTTACCTTTCTAGTTATTAAAAATTGTGTGGTTTATAATATTAATTATTTAATGTTGAACCGTGTTGAACCGAGCACCACATTGTTGCTCTCCACCACACATCTGTAGAATGAGGTGAGGACTGAGCTCCCTAAGCCAGCATGCCTCAACTGCCTGAGGAAGTAGAGGCTTTGATATGCCTTCCTGATCAGACTGGAAGTGTTGTTGCTACAGGTGAGATTGTTACTCAGGTGCACACCCAGGTACCTGTAGCTGGAGACCACTTCCACCACAGATCCTCTGATGTGCAGGGGGAGGGGGGAGAGGATTTGTCTGCCCCTTCTGAAATCCACAATCATCTCCTTTGTATTTTTCACATTGATGCAGAGATTGTTCTTCCTGCACCAACACTCCACGTGTTCCACCTCCTGTCTGTAGCTGGACTCATTACAGTTTGTAATGCATCCAACCACTGCCATGTTGTCCGCAAATTTACCAATTTTTTGTGCTCAATTTAGTCATTGTTCCTCCCTGCAGTAATTTGTCTCATTAGAATTACAAGGTTCCAGGTGTGAATGGGGAGCAGCACTGTTAAATTTGGTGCTTTGGGTATGATACTCTCGTGCTGGCCACTGGACATTCAACATGACAATTCATGGCAAATAACTCTCTGAGGATGTGAGAAATAGAATTGTTGCTCTCCACAAATATGGCCTAGGCTATAAGAAGTTTGCTCACACCCTGAAACTGAGTATATGGTGAATCCCATCTATAAACCAGTAGGATATTAAGGGTTTTAGCCTTCTTCTGAAGCCCAACCAACTGGTTAACAAAGCAGGGCAGAGGTGCTGAAATTTTTGGAAATCCATTCATAAATCTTGGACTGCTGACACCTTGTCGGGGTCAGTTGATATATCAACTGTCGACTGCTGACACCTTGTCTGGGTCAGTTGATATATCAAACATAACTGTATCAACTGACCCAGAAAAGGTGTCAGCAGTCCAAGACTGTAGGAGGCCTACACATTTGGCAGATCAAAGAAGTTCTGAAACCACATGCTGCAGCAGGTACCTAACCTCCTTCTGGAAGAACCAGCATTTTCCAACTTCATGTTAAGGCCTTGCTTGATTTAGGCTTTGGTAGCCTCAATGTTGAGAAGGAGGTATGTGGCAGTAAGGCTGATGAACTGGGGTTTTATCTACCAGAGGAATCTTGTGTCTTATCAAATTTTTACAGTCAAGATATTTGGATCATCTGATATTTTTTCAATAATCTCACTGCCTGCACAACTTCTTCTGGAGACAGGCTATCAAAAGATGGAAGCTGTAATTGGCTAGGGCTGCACTTTTAGGCTCCACCGTATGAGCAATCACTGAAGCTACACAGCACCTCCCATCTGCTCCTATTGGGGCTTCTGACAGGGGATGGTCCTCTACCAGGTTGACTAACTGCAAAGTACCAAGAACACAATGAGGCACCAGCCATACATCACTACACACAAAAGCTTCTAATATTCCCACCATGTAGTGCTGATGTCTGCCACAACAACAAACACCTCATTCAGTCATTGCATTTCACCCAACCTTGGATTCATTCCATTATTTGCTCTGCACTTTCATTCATACTATCCCCTAGTGTCACTACACCACTGGTTTCTGAAATAAGCAGCTTACAAAGAAAGGACTAGGATTTCATCTCAAATTTCAAATTTTGTGGATTGGTAGCCATTCCAGAGACCCACCTGTATGTGCACAATCCTGAAAAAGGTGAATTTTTCACAATATGTCCCCTTAAAAGAAATAAAGTTAAGTGGAATATTTTAAGTAATGCACATCTGTACACTCCCTAGACTGCTCCACTCTCTAAGAAAGAATAAATAAGTATAAGTAAATGTGTAAGTATGTATTCAGTACACACTACAATACTTTTAAGAAAACATGTCATTGTTCAAAATCAATGCTTTTCAGTTAACTGTCTTAGTAAACTATTTTTTGCCTCCCAGTGCAAATATAAACCTGAGGCAATGCCAATCTAATTACCAGCCTAACCCACTTAATACAAAGTGTGCTGTAATGCAGACAGACATATCTACCTCTCCACAGGGAACTTCAGTTGAGCAAGTGAGCCAGTGTGAGAGTAATTAATTTAGAACAAGACACTGGGGTTAAACTGGGGATGGTGAGAGTGAGGAGGTGTCAAGCATCATTTTGTAGTTAGCAGGTAGCTGTTCCACAATCAGGCCATTAAATTTAGGCAAGCCTGAGGGCTGTGTCAAATTATAACATGACTTCAATCCTCAAGAGCTTCAGGCATGTCTGCCACCTGGCCCTTGCCATTTCATACACAAGCAAGATAAAATTCAAATAAAATCTTGCTTAACACTCACTTCATGTCCTTTGCCTTTACAAATACAGGTTTTGCAGGCCTTATGTTAAATTCTCCACTGTTAAAAGCACTTTAGAAATAAAGTTGAATTGAATGTGAACAGAAAAAAAGAATGTACTTGTGACATCAAACTCCTGCATGTTTATAAAAAATGTAAATCCAGTTATCTTAATTCATGCATGAGCTATGTATTCTTCACACATCTGAACATTTACCTAAAAAAAGCAACCACAAAGATTACTATCAGACACAGCAGTGCTGCTGGAGTTTTTATACACCTCACTGTCACTGCTGGACAGAAAATAGTCCACCAACCAAAAATGTCCTGTCACCAGCATACTGTGAACACTGATGAAGGATTAGAGAATGACTAACATAAACTGTGCAATGACAGATGAGCTACTGTGTCTGACTTTACATCTATAGGGTGGATTAATATGGTGGATGTGTCTCATAGAGTGCACAGTAAGTGAACACAGTGTTTAAAAACTCCAGCAGCACTCTTGTGTCTGATCCACTTACACCAGTACATCACCCACCACATCAGTGTCACTGCAGTGCTGACAATCATCTACAACAAAATAGTATCTGATCTGTGCTGGTCCTGTGGGGGTCCTGACCATTAGAGAACAGAATAAAAGGGGATTAACAAAGTATGTAGAGAAACAGATGGACTACAGTCTGTAATTATAGAACAAAAAAGTGCAGCTATAAGGTAGGTTGAAAGGAGAAAATGGACAATGAGTGTATAGAAAAGTAAATAAACCACAGAGACATGCATCTTTTTTCAAAATTACTGTTATGTTGCTATAACTGTTGTAGTCAGTTACACTTGCTTTTTTTAGATCATGTAAAATATGGAATCACTCAATTCTGAGGAAAATGTTATGGAATAACTCTGTAATTTGCAGCTCTAAATCAAACACCTGCATCAGATTAAATCTGCTAATTAGTCTTCAGTTAAAAAAGAGTGCTCACACCTTGGAGAGCTGTTACACAAAGCAGATTGACATGAATCATGGCTCAGAGAGATGCCAGTTGAAACAAAGGAGAGGATTATAAAACTTCTTCAAGAAGGTAAATCATCACAAAATGTTGCAAAAGATGTTGGTTGTTCCCAGTCGGCTCTGTCTAAAATCTGCACCAAGTACAAACAAAATGGGAAGGTTGTAAAAGGAAAGCATACTGGTAGACCAAGGAAGCCATCAAAGCATCAAAATAGAAAACTTAAAGCAATATGTCTTGAAAACAGAAAATGCAAAACAAATGAGAACCAAGTGGGTGGAAACTGGAGTCAATGTCTGTGACCAAACTGTAAGAAACTGGCTAAAACAAACAGAAGAGCCAAACAAAAGCCATCATTAATACATACACAGAAAAGCAAAGAAATGCATTCATGGACTGTGGGTGACTGGATGAAAGTGATCTTCAGTGATGAATCGCAAATCTGCATTGGGCAAGGTGATGATGCAGGAACTTTTGTTTGGTGCCAGTCCAGTGAAATTTATGAAGATGACTGCCTGAAGAAAACATGTACATTTCCACAGTCAGTGAGGATATGGGACACACACATAATGTCAATGGCATGGCCTGCAATAGTCCGGATCTCAATCCAGTTGAAAATCTCTGTTGGAAATTTAAGAAAATGGTCAATTACAAGGCTCCAACCTGCAAGGATGATCTGCCAACAGAAATAAGAGACAGATGGAGCCAGACTGATAAAGAGTACTGTTTGTCATTAGTTAAGTCCATGCCTCAGAGAATTCAAGCTTGAGGTGGTGCAACAAAGTACTAAGGGTGCAGTGTTTTTCTCATGATTACATAATATTTTCCTTAGAATTGAGTGGTTCAATTTTTTTTCCACTACATGATCTAAAAAAAGCAATTTTGACTGACTACAACAATTATATTTCTTTCGCTTTTTTATTATTTCTTCATGCCAGAAGGTTGGAAGGTTTTGTGGCATGTCTCTGTGATTTATTTTTTTCTTCTAATAAATTTACATAAAACATCCTCCAGGAGTGGTAATTCCATAATTTCTGACTGGGCCAATCCTGCAAAAACACAACCAAGTCATCTAAGTATGCAGTGCAGTTTGGGCTTGGGCACTAACACACAGGGTGAGCTCCAAGGACTTACACCCAGTTTTGCAAAACCGTGTTATAACAAATACTCCACCTCCTGCTTCATTAAAGCTTTCTTAGCTGCACTGGCATAACAGCGGTGTTGCTCGATTGGGGCAACAGCAGTAAACTTAATATCATGAAGTTTGTGTAGGAACATCCTTAAATAAGGATGTAAAATCATGGACAAAGTTAAGAATGTCATTCATTTGCTCTTCTGACAAGGTACTGAGCTTAGAGGGCAGCTCTAGTAACGCTTTTGAATTAGAAAGTCTTGTGCATGGAAAAGACTGGCTGTGTAAAATTAAACCATCCATGTCTTCTGCAGATGTGTGTTCTTCTGGCAACATAGTTGCAATGGCCACTGAAGTAAAAGTAAAAGTCAATGGCATGGACACAGTATCTTCATACGGCTTGTCTCTAGAATGATAAGCCTTCAGCATAATAATATGACACACATGAGCCATTCTCCTACGCTCAGGAGTTTGAATAACATAATCTGTGTCACTTAATTTCCTCTCTACAGTATAGGGCCCAGAGAATCTAGCAGCAAGAGATGAGCCAGGAACCGGTAACAAAGCAAGCACACGGCCTCCTGGTACAAAGTTACGGTAGACAGCCTTTTCATCATATATTTTCTTCATTTTCGATTTTTTAAGTCTTCCTGCATGAATTCCCATGCATTATGCAACATTTCACATAAGTTTCTCACGTAGTCCAACAATTTCCCCTGACATAAAAGACTCTTTGAGTAACTTTAAAAGACTTTAACTCTAAACTTTAATGTCTTTAATGACTCGGGCAAAGAGCTCGACAAAAAGTTTTTTGATCCATCTGTATTACCTTAGGTAAACCAAATATGGAAAAGAACTTAATCAGCACTTTAGAGATCACAGCAGTGGTAATCTTTTGCAAGGGTATGGCTGTACACATACACATAATGGTAATTAAAAACTGATTACCTGTTTTGGACTTTGGTAATGGTTCCACACAATCCACAATTACACGCTTGAATGGCTCCCCAACAACTGCAATAAGATGGAATGGAGCTAGAGGAATAGTTTGATTAGGCTTGCCTGTACAGTGACAAACATGACAAGTATGACAGAAATCAGAAATGTCGGCTTTGAGCCATGGTTAAAAGAAATGTGTTAGAACACGGTCATAGGTTTTAGTAACTCCTAAATGACCTGACCAAGAATTATTGTGGGCCAAACTTAAAACTTGCTGTCTGTACACAACAGGAACAACGATCTGGCACACAGTATGCAGTTCAAGCTCATTACGTGGACTAATTTCCACATCATAAAAACATCATTCTCGACAAAATATGTTACACATTTGTTTGCATCTTGCTCCTTTTTGTCCAAAATTATGAAGTATTTCTGCAGACTAGGGTCTGCTTTCTGTGCCATTACCAGCTGATCATGACTAGCAGACCAATCAACCTGTTGCATTTCAGAATGTTTTCTCTGACCCTTTTCTACCATTTGGTTAGGGCTGACATTATCGGGACACAATACTTCGGTATGTTATTCATCAGAAGTCATAAATGAATCAAACAAATCAATGTCCTCCAACTTAAGGGATTGTGCTCAAGCGGGGTCACACGACTGATCAAGATCTGAGGGTAAAATAAAATTGACCCCTTTAACCGGCAAAGCAGGGCAGATAGCAACTTTGAATTCCCCTGAGAGTAAGTCAGTAAAAAATTAACTTATTGTAAGGGTACCTTGACATAACCCATACATATCTAATCCTTACACCACACACCTTGACATATCTAATCCTTACAGCAACTGAACCACAGAATGACCACTTGGAAAATGGCTACATAGCTAAAATAAATGACTGAGAGGCTCTCAGTCATTCTTTTAAAAGTTTCTCTTAAAAGTTTGCCTGGAGACAGTTAAGATGAGTGTCTCCTGGCAAACCAACACTGCCTTGAAAAACAAAAGGCTGGTAACATGAATCTGAGTTGGTTAACCCTAAGCCTAAACCTAACCCTAAGGGAACATTATCACCTTTGTCAGAAGGTAGTGGATTCGCAACTGCCACACCTTTTGTCTGACTAATACCTGTACCTTGCTTATTCTGTATGTCCTGTTTTCTCTTAAGCACTAAACAGTCGCTAGCAATATGTCTGGTCGCATAACAAGCACCTTTTACCACCTCATACTCTGTGCTTTCACTAAGCGAGTGTGTTGAACAGACCTCCTGTGCTTTCCCAACCAGGTTGCACTGCAATAATACTGACCAAATATCTTTATGCCAATGCAAAGTAGTAGCAAGTGTAGTGTCTGGTCTTTAGTGTTCCTTTACAATATACAGAGGGTCTGGTAGGATCTGTGGGGAAAATGGAGGTTTTGTGCTTTTCTGAGTCTGGGGGCCCTTTAACAGTAAGCCACATATGGTTTTGATTTTAAACAAAGGAATCTATACATTGAGGGGGTTTTGAGCCCTTTCCTCTCTCTATAAATAACCCAATGCCCCCCTTTTCTTTAGAGTACGGATCTGGCTGTACCTGCTCTCCAAGCGTACCCGGGGCTTGTAAACGATACTTGTCTGATTCTGATATTATTTGATATTTGTATTAATAAATTCCTTTACAAAGAAGAAGATGGTGTCAGCAGAGATTCTTTACCTCAACTACTTTGCATCATCACTGCACAAGAGATACCACACAAGTCTTTCAAAGACACTAAAATAGGTGTCCACTCTCCTGAACTGGAGGGACTACCGAAATGTACCTACTTATATCAAATGTTGGGGTGTGTGACTCTGCTTCATGCATCCACCCTTCAGACTGAGACTGTCTGGCTGGTTCAGTATGGGTGGGGCATGCCATGGAAAATGACACCTGCAGCTGGACAGGGCCAGGCTCCTGTGCCCTAAGCTCCAACGCACGCAACTGTATGTCTCTCTCATATTCCAACTCCATTTTTCACACAGCCAGCTTAAAGTGATACTCATCCTGGCATGCCTCAGCCCTCTCCTTGGCCTGCAACTGGATACGAGCCAGCTGGACTTTCACATGGCCATAACCATGATGAAGCAGACATAGGGGAAAATGGGTCATACTGAGCCAGTGTAGCGTTTACCTCAGGTTCTTCAGCAGCTATAGCTCCAAGCCCATGTAACCTTCCTGTGGTCATATCCACCCCTGGTCAAATTGCCAACACCCCCAATTCTACTAAATGATCATGCAAAATTGTACAAATTTCATCCTTTAACAAAGCTCTTGTTATCGGGAGTTTGAAGTGGCCAGCTATGTAACTTACACAAGCTTACACTTTTCTAACACCTCAGAAGTAGGAGCAGCAAGAAACAAAGCCATCTCTCTAATCTAACCTAACAATCTACAACACCAACCAAAAAAATATTGTTATTAATTAAATGTGTTGACACAACTCATCAGGAATCACATACTAAATAAAACAGGGCAAAGGATTTTGGAAGAGCCCTCAAATGTTACATCCCCATGTGAGGGTCTAGGGTTGAAAGTGTGTAACATAGTACGTGAGGGCAGATGTGAAGGAGGACACAGACCATAACCGTTCATTCATTTTAGATGACATTTACTTCACAAAGACAACTGGGTAAGTGTATAATATCAGACAGTGCACCACATTAGTCCGAGGACAACAGAAAGAACCAGCACGATGAACAGGGGTTACAACTGAGGTGAGAGGCTGTGTCTAATAGACAGGACAAGACAAGTCAGTGAAAGACAGGAGACAACAAACCAACATCTCTTGTAGCAGCTAAGGTGGACAATGGGCAGTGCCAAAGGAATGAACCAATCTAATCATCTAACCTGCATAGCCAGAGCTGGCCTGTCATGTAAAATATAGATTGGGTGGCACTCGTCCCTTTCCTGGGGTGTCTATATGGCTGGATACTATGGTGGTGTTAAATGTAACAGCGTGCCCAAAGTTACCTGTCCACGCATAGTGCTACAAAGAGGGCAAACAAATGGGATGACAGCATAAACAAAGTGTGGTCAGGATACAAACACAGCATAACAATCAATAATTACAAATCATCAGCGAAATCTTCCTCACACACAACCAAAAGCACCCACTGGGTGGATCCCAGATAAGCCCTTTTATCTTGAAAACCTCCATTTAGACAGCTGGCACTCAGATTAGAGAGGGCATGAACAGCTGCCGAATTCTGATTGGAGATTGGGTGTGTCAGTCAAACAACATAGATACAGCCATTGAGCAAATATCCACCTGGAAACAAGATAGGACAGCGGTGAAAGCAGAAGCCACACCCTACTGAATGTCAAGATCCACTGATTAGATCCTGTGATTAAAAACAGGTGAAATGAGGTGTGGCTCCTGCTTGACTGGAAGGAAAACCTGCACCCACACTGGCCTTTTGTGGACAAGATTGGACACCACTGAGATAGGAAGAGGAGAAAAGGAAAGCAAAAAAAAAAACATATGTGCGCCTCAGGCACATAACACCAGGACCACTGAGATGCCAATGTTGGATTCTTCATCAAGGCCTGCTCAGGTGAGTCCTCCCTCAGTTGTAAGTTGCTTTTGATAAAATTGAGTAGTCATTATATGATCAATGATACAGTGTATGGAATAAGCATTTAAAGCATTTTAATTTAATGCAAATTATTTCTTTCAGTTTAATTTATTTTATTTTTAGCCATAGTCCCATGTTGTGTTTCCCCATTCATAGAACAGTTCTGTCAAAATGGTTGAGGGAAGGAGGTGGACACAGGATAAAGTTTTAAGAGTATATAAATCCAAAACACAAATCCTAAAAACATAATCAGGGTACAAGCATGGGTCAGATGAGGCACATGTGTATCACATGTGAGAGAGAATCAAAAAAGGTTGAACCAGCAAAACAGGTTAAATACAAAGCTCACACTAATAATAATGACTTGGGAACACTAGGCAGGGCACTCAAGATGAATAATTCATGTTGCTTCTCTGGAGTGACCTGCTTATATAGACACAATGTAATTGAGTACAAATGTGCATGGTCAGAATTAAGGTGAACTTCAGTGTGTATGCTCAAATATGGAGTCCATGACTACCGTTTTTGCAGACTACCATGGATTCTGGGAGTTGGAGTTTACTGATGAGTGTAGCATTTCAATGACAGACACCTTTCTGAATGGCCACTGGGGTGAGATCACAGCATATCAGGGTGGAAGTCTGAAATAAGCAAAGGATATAGAACAATGTTAGATGGCACAAAGGACTATTCTTCTAGCCTGTAGCCCTCCCAATCTATGAGTTACTGGATTCTTTCTCTCCTGTCAGCTAGAATCTATAATCACCTTGTAGACTGGTTCTCCCTCAAAATTCAATGACTCCTGTGTGCTTGGTTGCATTACATCTTCTGTACATCTTATGGGCCTTTGACTGCTGGTTTGCTGCGAGACACATGGAATGAGCAATTTTGTATCAGGCTGTATCATGTCTAGTATGTAAGTGTCCTCATTGATCCATTTCAGGATTTAAAGGGTCCTGTATATCTGTGGGAAAACTTATGGAATCCCTGGTCTATGCCTAGGTCCAATGTGGTCAATGTGGTCTGTCTCCAAGTTCGTAGTGGGGGTGTCTGACTGCCTTCTATCCAGAAACTTCTTATTCCTCCGTGCCATCTTCTCCAGCCATTGGTATGCCTGCTCACACATCTGCTTGCTGCATTGGAACAACTCATCATATGCAGCTGAGTCTGAGACTGTGGCATATCGTGGAAACAGAGGAAGTTGATAGCTTAGGACACATTGGAAAGGTCAGATGAGGCAAAAAGAGGGTACCACAGGTGAGTCAGAATCAGAATTATTGAATAGACAAAATGCTAACAACAATTAGCATTTAGTAATGTTAGGTAGAGCACACTAGACAAATACTTCACAATGCTTCTCTGGAATGGTGTCCATAGACATACCATGAGTTAAATGTGTGTGGTTAGAACTCAGGTGAACTTGAGTGTGTGTGTGGAAGTGGAGTCCATGATCACAGTGTTCATAGGCCACAGTGCACTCTGGAAGTTGAAGTTCACAGATTGCTGTGGCTTTTCCATGACAAGTTTCCACATATGAAAGCCAGATGGCAACACATTTTTTGTATCATACATCATTTTTCAATAAAGGATGTAATGAAATTGTAACTTAACTGGTAAAATATACATTATATGATATGCAGATCAATAACCATTTGCTGCTGATGGATGACAAAGAGATGTTACGTACATGTGTAGATTATTTCTCCCTCAATATCTCTATTTTTATATTATTCTTCATTTTTGATCTTTTATGATACATTATTAAATCATTAGTTTTGGATGTATTTACAGTGATTTTGTGCTGTCACTTTTTGTATCATTCCATGTCTCTTCCTTATTTTGTAACCTTGGATGTTGTTATGGTTTAGAGTCTCTGAGTCTTCACATAGTATAAAAGCTGGTACTCATGAGACATTATTTGGGCTATGATTGAATGACAGATGTTCAGGTCCAAGGCTGCTGTTGAACTGTGTGCACACAATAAAATCTATCATCTCTGATAGTCTCATAGTCTCCTGATTTCTCATCATCCTACTCCTGATGGTCATCCAGGAAAGATTTACAATACTTGTATTCAACCTCATAACTGAAAATAAACTGACAAGGTCAGTGGCAAAATAGGGTTCCAGTGGCAAAATAGGGTTGACAGAAAATATCTCAGGGATAACAGTTTGCATATACTTGTCATGCAGATGCCTGCGGCTCTTGCGCACTCCAACTCCTAGCAATCTCTGCGGTCACCATCAGCATGCATCACGCTTTCATGTTCGTCATCCCAGAAACTGTAAAGTGCACACCTGAGCATAAATCCACTAATTACTCTCTCAGAGTATAATTACCCTTCGGCCACTTCACTTCCTTGCGACATTGCTGCTGCATGTTTCTGAGCATTTATCATACTTTCGTTTGCCATGATATATTTTGATTCTGGAGTGTTTATCTAATCTATTTTTTTGCTCTGGGCTTTTGCTCTGCTTATGCTTGCTGGTTTTACCCTGGACTGTTTATCTACTCTGATTTTTGCTCTGCCTGTTGCTCTACCAGATGCTGATTTTTGGTGATAACTGATAAACATACTGTTTATCTCAGCCACTTTGGTTCAGCTCTGCTCAGTTTAACTATCTGTCTTAAGCCCAATAAAAACTGTCAGCTCCCTGCACTCGCTGCCATCTTCTCTGTCATCATGACAGATAACTTTGCCACCCAGGAAATGGCAGGAGCTGACCTGGCAACCGCAGCCATCATTGCACTTGATCAGCTACTGGGGAGGCAGCAACAGGAGATAGTGATAATTTCTCCCTCCCAGCAACAGGACCTGGCCACACTGGGCCCAGCCGTCCAGGAAATTGCACAGCTAGTCACGCCCATTCCTCTGACCCCTCCCATCCCCCCAACCCAAGAATACCTAGTAATGCCATTCGGCTTGCCCAACACCCCATCGATCTTCCAGTCCTTCATCAAAGTGGCACTGTGGGATAAGCATTGCTTACGTCGATGATATCTTGATCTATTCTTCCTCCCTCCCAACTCACATCAAGCAAGTATGCCAGGTTCTCCAACACCTTCTCTAGCATTGCTTCTTTGTCAAGTCAGAAAAGTGCGAATTTCATGTTCCATTACCTTCCTGGGGTACATCCTGTCCACTAGTGGGGTCACTATGCACGAGTCCAAGGTCAAGGCAGTGCTGGAGTCTCCCCAACCTCACACAGTTAACAATAGCATGGCCAAAGCTACGAAGATTTTCTTAAGGCAGCTTGGCCACAGCGATTAGTGCCCATTGTCTTGGTGAAAACTCTCACTGCATTTAAAGCACTGACCCCCACATTTATGGAAAGCATGTAGTGAAGTAATAGTCTAGGCAAAAGCAAACACAAAACTAGGCAAAGCAAAGATGTACTTATATTTCACAGACACATACTACCGGATGTATAGCACAACAGTAATTTTGCTGTAACCAGCGAAAAAGTCAAACATCTACAGTTTGATTTCCACTCCTAGCAAATGTTTTATTGTAAAATATATTGTAGAACAATATACACTTACACTGAGTAAGACACTTGCACTACGTGTTCTGTAGTAGACTTGTCAGCCATCATGACTAATTACTAATCTAATTACTTACCAATTAAGGTATTCAATGGATTGATGCATTCTCAATAATCCATTTACATTTACATTTATGGCATTTAGCAGACGCTCTTATCCAGAGCGACTTACAAGAGTGCTTAGTCATTAACTT
>JAOUQY010000034.1:7259595-7271631 GCA_028566355.1 Doras micropoeus | reverse complement strand
GCGTTATTTCCGCCTATTCTCTCGTAGATTAGCACTTTGTCTCCTGTTCTCCTTCCGTTGTTGTCCCTCGGTTTGGTTCGCGGCGTGCTCCGACCGCCCGTCCGCCCGCCGTGCCCCGGCCGCCGCCCTGGCGCTCGCCTCCCTCCGTGACCCCCTGCCTGCAACCCTCGCCTGCAATCTGCCTCTGCCTCGTATAACTGACTCTCGTACTGACACCCATACTGACTCAATAAACTCTATCTGTTCTGCATCTACGCCTCCAGCGCCTCCTTCCGTAACCCAGAGCGTAACACAACGTCCCAACTTCATTGGAATTGAGGTTGTACATAATGATGGTGTGCATGCTTCTGCAGGGGTCTTGTTACTAGTTAATTTTCTACAGAATTAAATAAGAATTTAGGATTATTTGTATTATTTTCTATTAGAGAGGAGAAATATGTTGACCTTGCAGCACCAAGAGCTTTTCTATACCTCAAGAGGCTCTCCTTCCATGCTGTCTGAAACACTACCAGTTTAGCTTGGTGCCATTTATGCTCTAGTCTGCAAACAGTCTGTTTTAAGGCACCCATGGGATCATCAGACCAAGGTGCTAGTTTTTTCTCTCTAATTATTTTTCTTTTAAGATGAGCTACAATTTCCAGAGTAGAGCGAAATGTTGACTCAGTATTCAGTCACTAGGTCAATCACATAGCCATTGGGATGGGGCCAGAGCAAATTACGGTATCAGACACCGCCTTCGCTAATTTATACACGTCTATAATACTACTCTTAGTAACATATGACTGACAAAGGCGTATATCATTAACTCCTATGTGAAACACTATCTTAGAAAACCTGTGCTGGCCTGAAACCCTAAGATTAGCTGCTATCAGCTGGCTCCCAGTATACAGCTAACTAAAGCTGCTGGAGCCCCTAAAGGCCTGGCTAATTTCACATGCCACAAGATAAAGTCTCCTATAACCAGAGCTCTTTCAGGTTTCTCAGCGGGTGCTACACTGAGGAGAGCAAACCTGTTGGACATGCAAAGTGTAGAGGTGTGGTGCTCCTGTGGGCAAGCCTTAGCATTAGCTTTGTCTTTGCAATGTCTCTGATGCCAGAGTTGTACTAACTCAGCCTAAGGCATCCAGACTTTCCCCTACAGAAACTACTATACTCCCTCTCTAAAGTCCGGATGTGCACCTCTAAAGCTGTAATCTTCTCCATCAGAGAGCTAATTAATACACTAATACACTTAGTACAGGTAAAATTATCGCTAATGACAGCGAGGGAGAATGACTGAACATCCTGCACTTCACACACTGAACAAGCTGAATGGCCATGATAAATGTTATCGTAATTTATCAGATATTTGTGAAGGTTGTTTAAGCAGATCTGATGTGGATGTCATCTGCTCTCTGTCTACAGAGAACTAACAACCAAAACTAGCAGCAAAAAAAAGAAAAAAATGGCGAAATGATAGCGGGCAAAAAATTAGAGATGGAAATATGGAAAAATTGTAAAACTGAAACAGTAAAGTTCAAAACACTGACACAGGTACCTCCCGGCAAGAAAACCAATATTACAATATGGAAAACCAATATTACAATCTTACAATATGGGTGCACTTTGAAGCCCAAACTAAGTGACTGTAGTCTTCAGCTATGCACAATTTGTTCAACAACTACAGAGCATAATGTGATCATACCTGTTTATGTCATTATACACAATATCCCCATGTACCTCTTACCTCATAGAAACACTAGGCATGCACACATTGCAAGAGGTGCATTGTGCATGTTTTTTAAAATGATAATCACTTAATGCAAAACTTTAAACATAATTAAAATGTGGAATAGGAGTCTACAATTTATTAAGCGATTTCTTAAAGGCTTAATAATACTACATCAATGCACTGTCTAATCTTTTATAATCACTTTATGGTCATGGTTAAAGGCAGATCAGGAGATAATCCCAGAAACACTGAGCAGAAGTAGAGAAAATCTGCCTACCGACTTCATGGTGAAGATTTCTGGGTTATCATGCACTCAGCAATCTGCCAAGGCAACAGCATACTGTATGTCAGACCCTGACCAATTTGCTAATCATTGTTGACTGTAACAGCTGTGATAATTTTGCAAATCCTCCAGTCAAAACCATATGTTCCAGAAGGCTCCATTTATGGCATGTGTCCAGTGATTATGCATAAGGCATGACTGGTGAGGATCTCTGGATCAAGTTTGTACCTGAGCTGTAATTCCCAAAGCACAAAGACTAGCTACAAACACTCCATTTTTAAAATATCCTTCTCATTCCTGAAATAATAAATATAAATAAATAAATGTAAGTAGGGTGGTATAAACACAGTTTATAGCACATTAATAAATGTTTTTTTTACAGAAGATGCAACAGAGAGAAAGAGAGGTGCTTCCAAATAGGATATGCATGAAATCATTTCATCAGTTCATCTTGTATGATAACTCTAGCTGTAAACCCCAGTTTAAAAGCTCTGAGAGACTTATAATTCTATTAAAACCTTTATTAAGTCATCAAAATTACATTTTCTCAACACTGCTACATAATTATTTGAACAAAAGCAAACCTTCACATGATGTTCCAATGAAAAGGAGATTGAAAGAGAGAGAGAGAGGCATGTGTTATGAAACTGACAGCTAAATTAACTCCCTCTTTGTGTTAAAGTTGAAACTGACTCAGACAAGCCAGTAATTATGCCATGGATAGTTTCACTAAAGCAAATTGCTAGATAGTTCTGCTTTATTACCAGAAATCTCTTCACGCAAATGAATGTCCTCATAACCTCATTATCATAATCTCTCTGTATGCATCATATTTACTCTCTCCCTATCATCAGTGCAAAATAATAATAAGTTGCAAAACAGCTGCTTGAGTACTGATACTTATACTTATATCTCCAGTATATACAGTACCCTCTGAAAATATGATTTTTTTTTTTTGCAATATGAATAATGAGCAGATACTTTCTTTAAGCACTGTGGTGTAATGATCAAGCTTCAAATCCTGATGTATATGGGATGGTTAAATTTACTCCTGTGACCTTTTCTTTAATTTTTTTTTTCACTGCTAGAAAATTACCCCTTTTCTGACCTCCTGAAATGGACATGAAACAGGTTCTTTTAGGCACCAGTGTCTGACACTTTACTTCTTTATGAGATTATATGATACAATAGGTCTATTTATGACATCCTGAAGAGACCTATACAATGACCATATCAGGGACTATTCAAGAAAGTGAAGTCATGCATGAAATTCCAAAGACCCATAAATTAATCCCCAAAGAGACTGACAGAGAGGTCCACAAACTGTTCCAAAGTACTCTTTCTGATACCACGATATCTAAGTTTTTCAGAATTCTAAGTACCATCAAATTACTTTAAAATGGTCCAAGAATCGCTGAAATGGAATGAAGCAGTATGAAGTTATCACATTGGAAAATATATAGTATCTAAATTAGTCTCATTTCAGTAATCCTTTCTAATGTTCTATTCAGTTTGTAGCTTAACTAGAAAATGTGTAGAAGTTCTGATGGTATTAATTACTTCATTTCAAGTAACACTGAATTGAACACAAGAAGTTGAAGACAAAAAAGCATGGAATTTAATTACAGACTCCTTTTAGGACTTGTTATAATACTGCAACAAAGAGACCTTTTCAGTGTTTAAATAATTTGTATAATTTTTAAAGTAGCCTTCGTATGCCTGTCTGGTGATGTCTTTTATCAGTGTTGAATGTTAAATGTGTTGTTTAAGGTGTATTGGTGAAATCATGCTGTGGGAGAGCCAATGCTGGTGCTGAGCAGAGAGTAGTCTTCAAGCAGTCTGAAAGAGTTCATCATCTCTAAGGACCATGAGAGTTTCTCAGGAAAGTGTTTGCCACATGGTGCTCAGGATTCTCTCCTGAAATAAAGTCATGATCGACTGATGACAGTAATTGATAAGTCCAAGAAAACTGAGCATATCTATGCCAGTGGGTGCAGGATCGGGCGCAAATCTGGCAATGGGAGACGGAGCCGGGAGCAGCAGAGAAGGTGAGCGCCTGCACCTGCTCCTTATTTCCTGAGTCTAACTGCCTTTTGTCTCTCTCCCTCTGTGTGTGTTTGCGCATGTGTGTAGTAAGCTAGGAAGTCAAGTGTAGCTGGGGAGTGCGTGCAAGAGCGCCGTGACGAGAGAGAGAGAGTTGATTTCAAGCTGAAAAGCTGAAGTTATTTTGGGTTTAAATAAAATCGCCCTTTTGTTGAGTTATTAAAGCCTGTCTCCCATCTTCTTTATTTTGGACCTTTCCTCAACCTTGTTACAATATCCTTCTGTGTTTGTGGTGGTGGGATGTCTCTGATGACAGTGTGATGTTCATCAGACAACACATGCTCACCAGCAGACAGGATAAACCCCAAGTAGGTGACTGAGAGCTGGCACCATTGCAGCTTGGGGAGGGAGACTTTAAACCCACACATAGCCAGATGATTGAGGAGCAGCTTGGAGCCTTCTTGGCAGGCATGCTCATCTGCTGCAGAGAGAAGTAGGTCATCTGTGTAAGCGAGGTGGACACAGCCGGCAGGTGGCATCCAAGGAGCCAAACTGTCTCTTCCTGCAGCAGAAAAGACAGCATGTGAGTCAATAAAACCTAGTGGCAATCGTGTCCATGTGTATTACTTACCTCTGAAGGTGAAAGCTCATCGTTTTTGTGAATCCTGATCCTGGACAGGGATGCTGAAAAAGGCAGAGCATAGGTCAACAACAGTGAAATATGTGTGATAGCATTCCATTGGAACCCCATTAATGCACAGATAAACCAGAGGATGATGAAATGGGACCTAAGTAAAATTTGCCACTTAGATAGGAGCATGTGGCTCCAGTGTTCAGGAAAACACAATTCTCCTCACCATTCTCCTCATGGGTCAGGATGGGCATAGCATGTACTTCCACATAAACTGTCCACCTCTAGAAAAGTAGAATTATTGGAATCTTTTGTCTCAACAACAGTATCAGCTGTTTTAAAAAGCTATAGCAAAGACAGAGACAAGCAGAGAAAGGAATGGAAAGAATGGGCTGTGTGTGCATGTGAATTAGTGAGGCTCCATAAATTTAGTAGCAGATGCTGCAATGATTAAAGGTAGTATTATCGTTTTATTGTTTTTGGCTCTTCCAGTAACAATGTTACAGGAGTTATGTATTTTACTGGACTTATGGAATTTATCCCAATAAGGCTTAGCTGCAAGCAGTCCAGAAATGGGTCACAAACAAATCCCAGACCACATAAGAACATCCGTTAAAATCAGTTTTAAAATCATAATACTTTCACCATTTTAATTTTAATTTTGTTCATGAATGACATTATGGACTTTTGGAGTTTTGGGTTTCTCATGAAACACAATATACCTAGATGTCTACATACATGTAAACATATATATGGATATTCTTTTGCAAGAAATTATGAGTCGCAAGCATAGATTACTATAGCATGTAGAAAGATATACCCAGGATATCCACAGAGCTTAAGCATTTTATGTCATAAATGTGTTTTCTTTTGTCTTTCCTCTCTCATTATTATCTCAGACTGTTAAACTTTTTTTTTATTAATTCTTAAATAATAGGGCAATAAGTCTATGGGGGAAATTGGCACTGGTTTTTTTTGTTTGTTTTTTTTTTTTTCTCGTCCTTTGTCTGAACAAAGCCCCGCCTTTTTCCTGACGTTGAGTCCAAAGGAGCCAAGCAGATTGGGTGATTCTCCCACCTTGTCATTCAACTCGGCCCTAACCCCACCTTAACTCCACCCTCGCACCCATTCTTAAAATCTTCTGCACAGCGTTTGGAAGTCAGTTCTGAGTTCGGCAGTTCTGCGGAGTTGCATCTTTATGCGTCCCTTCTGCGGTGAAAAGAACCATTTCACAAGAACCATCCAAATTTTTTGGACTCCGCTAGAGTCCCTCATCTCTCTAAGCTTAGACCTTTGCAGGAAAGCCTTTGATTTTTTGTGATCCTAGTTGTTAAGTTACAGGCGTTTTCTTCAGTTTACGATAGTGACTAAAATTTGCTTTTTTTTGCTGGTGGCCAGTGGCAAAATAACATCCTGCTGTTTGTGAAACTGGACCCTGGACCTCAATTCAAGCCTTGCTAAGTGCTCCAGAGCGAAGCAGTTTCCCACTGTAAACTTCATCTTTTCTTATTATCCTAGTAACTCATACACCAGCTTAGAAGCTAGTTATTAATCTTTCCTAGACATATATGCTCATTCCAGTTATTTTATCACTATACTGAATATTTTAATACATTTCCCAGTCAATTCTCATTCATTGATACTTGTACGTGTTTCTTGTATATTCTGTGGTCTATATAAGACGTGATGTCATGATATCAGGACGGGACTGATAAAAAGGTAATTCAGTTGTTTTTCCCTGATTTCCCAACTTAATAAATCCAGGTAGTGTCCTTTTCTTCTAAGCTAGAATAACACTGATATCCAAGTTCCATTTTCACAAATCTTGATACACTTAATTTAATGCGCAATTTAGGAGTATTCAGTGAAATGGATAAAGTATGATCAATAGAGGTTGGACAAGGTGGAGCTAATTTAGTATGACTATTGGTTACCTCAATAATTTCACTCTCACCTAGAGTAATTAACAAAAAAGTCCTTTTTAACTAGAGGGATAGGTTGTTATATTATAAAACGTGCAGTCAATGTAACCCATATAAATGGTTTTATTTTCTCAAGCTCACTTAACTAAGCCAGCCACAGGGACATGGTTTTAATCAAGGAAATTCATAGAAATATTCATAAAATTATATATGTGTGTGTGTGTTTTATTTCTTTATTTTTATTTATTTATTTATTTTAAACAATGTTTATAATAAAAAGAAAAAATTATGCAATTATCAAGCTCACCACAAGGGCACAAAGACCAAGATATCTTGCTTCTCTACAAAAGCTCTTGATCAGTGTTCAAATACCACAATGGCCACATGGGGAAGGCACGCCGGGGTATAGAGTTTCCATAGTGAGGTCACCTCAGCATGACATTATAAGGCTCCACCTACTGGGAGTCCTTCAATGCATAGAATGACTAAGGCCACTTTGTGCCAGGGCACTGACCAGAGAGGTCAAGCTCTCATTCACAGCACAAGCTAAAGGCAAGCTGAAGAGAATACATATGAAGCTTAAGGCGCTTTCGTACCGGAGGAACTGGGGACGATTGTACTTACTCCATCTTTAGGGTAAGTACTTTTCTCAATGCACAGGGACAGAGTGACGTAAGTGTGCTGTGATTGGTCCAGACGCACATACCTGTTGACCTCAGCCACCATTTTTAAATATACTCGTGCACACTGGTAGCCGAGTAAACAGAAGCTCTCGCAAAATATGGAATTAAACACAACAGACAAATGGAGTGACAGTGAAGCCCAGGCTTTACTAAGTCTGTACGTGACAGAGGAGGTACACAGAGATTTTCAGTCATCTAGGTGAAATGTAAAAATATTCGCTAGTATTTCATCTCAACTCGCTACATTAAGCATTAGCAAAGCAGTGTTGTGAAACAACTCAAAAAGCTTAAACAAGATTGTACATTTTTTTTAAGTTTTTTATTTTTTATATAATCTGTTGTAACTGGTAGCATGTAAATAAAGGTTTATAAGGAGATATTGTTTGCTGTACTTCTTTTTGCATGTACTTTTACTACCGATATCACAAAAGACAACGCACACACAAGTAGTAAGTATTTGTAAACCTTTTAATTTCTGTGTCAGAGGAATCCCGCTACATAATCTGAAAGATTATTATTATTATGTGGGCACTGATGCACCCCCATGCCATCACAGGTGCTGTTTTTTTTCACTTTTCATTGGTATCAGTCTGGATGATCTTTTTAACCTTTGGCACATGAAATCTGATGTCCATTTTTTCCAAAAAAAAAGCTGAAATGTGGACTCAACTAACCACAGAACACGTTACTTTCTGTCGATTTCAGATGACCTTTGGGCCCAGAATACTTGCCAGTGTAAATTAATATATGGCTTTCTCTTTACATAATACAGTTTCAGGTTGCATTTCTTGATGCAGTGGCTGACTGTGTTAATTGACAATGATTTTCCAAAATACTCCTGAGCCCACATGGTTATGTCCATCACTGTAGCATGATGCTTTCTCACACTCTCATAATGCTCATGCAAATTCAGCAGCAGTCTCTGTCCTTGGCCTTTACCCACCAAGATTTTTCCTGCCTCCCTGAATCTTTTGATATTATGAACTGTAGAATGATGAAAGACCTAAATTCTTTGCAATATTGCATTGAGAAACATTGTATTTGAACTGACTGACAATTCTCTCACAGAGAGGCAACAAAGTGGTGAACCATGACCCAACCTTGCTTACAAATGCTAAGCCATCGGTGGATGCTCCATTTATACTCAATCTTGATGACCTCACCTGATACCATTTAAACTGCTAATTGTGTAACCTTCTAGCATTACTTATATAACCTTTTTTGCCTCTGTCCCACATTCTTTGTGTGTGGCAGCCATCAATTTCTACATTTGTATACATTTAACAAACAGAATTAAGTTCATCTTTGAAAACACTGAAAATCTTTTTTTTTGTCAAATGCTTTCATTTAATAAAAATATTCTCAGTGGTGTAAATTAGAGTAGTGATGGAATAAGTGATGGAATATTAATTATGGAAATTAGTGTTTGTAGTAGTTTTAGTATTATACTAAATAATGTTTTTATAACTGATTAATTAAACAGTAGTTGGTAGACAACACTGTTTGAATGTGTGATAATAAAGGTCACCAGAATTATCATTAAACAGTGGGTGTCAATTAGTGAACAGCTAGGAGTAAAGTCACCATTGAATGTTTTCATCCTCAAACTTTATATCTGCTCTGTCACACAAAGTCTGCATGTGAGTTCAGCTGAGGGTTTCAACTGTGTCAATACAAAGTCTTCAACTAAGTCTCTTTTGTTTCTTCTTTTGTTTCTTCTTTATTTAAAAAAACTGCAGCATCTTACATGTTCTCTTATCCATGGCAGAAAGTGGAATTAGAAACAAAGTGTTTGGGGGCTGGTTGGGGGAAGATCTGTTATGTACCGAGACACGGGAAAGGACCCAAACGCACGACAAAGGTGAGGGTGAAGGTAAGAGACTTTACTTACAGGGTCAAAAACACAAACGAAGCAGGCAGAGAGTAATGAGCTGGAGAGTCTAGTCTGGCAGTGAGAGGAGCAGAGGAGCTGGCTTAAGTAGGCTGGGTAATGAGGGACAGGCAGGCCGACTGATGAGGAGGCGGGGCCATGGCACGTGCAGAGGCAGGTGAGAGCTGCAGAGCATGCGTGGTCTGGGGAGAGAGAGACAGAAAGAAATGAGTGGCAGGATATGACAAGATCGCTGCAAACAAAAGCCTCACATAGAAGTAAAAAGAAGATGAAAAGAAGAGAGTTTATATCTAGATAACACAGAGAAAGACTAAATGATCTGGTTTGATGTTTGATGTGTCAAATCCCATTGGATTAGGATGATGAACATGTCTACCTTTCTATATATTTTTCTCTCAACCCAAAAAATAACATAACATGATATAAGCAAGATACACTGATCATAAATTGCTGTATAATGCTAAGCCAAGTAGCTCCACCAAAAATAAGAAAACTTTGGTCCATTACCTACTTTTAACTGTATCCAAATATTACATCTTTACTTTTTGTTTCCTCATTTTGCTTTATCTGGCTTGCCCTGAATTGTTTTATTTTCCAATTGTAACAGCCATCTGCACAACATCAGTGATTATTATTACACCTTCACAGAAGGTGCATGGAGGAAACAACTTCAAGGTCTTGAGATGGGCAGATGTGCTTGTTCTCTAAGCAGTTAACGAAGACCCCTTCCCTGTAAGCACTTGTAAGCACTGCACACAGGGCTCAATCGAGGGTGAAATAAACTGTGAATGTTCAGCAAAATGCTTTTTGGTAATGGTATCAGGCTTGGGTCGTGAGCATGCACAGTATGTGGTGACATTGCAGATTATTGCTTGATCCCTGCTGTTGGGCTATGCATTAATGCAGTAGCACACTCTCACTAGGCAGCCTAAACTCACATGATGAGTTTTATGCTGCTTAGGCAGTAAAGAATCAGAAAAGAAGAATAAATAAATATAGACCTAAAATATGCTAATGTGTAAACTGTTAATGTAACATAATGTAATGTAACATTCCATGTTAGTTTTGCTAAGTTGTCACACATGTCAAATAATTTCCTTTATGCAGTTAAGATTAAGTGACTGGAAGTGAAATTGCAATGCTAGAAATGACAAAATATACAAACTATATACTGTACAATACAATCACGATAATGAATAAAAGTTAGTCATTGTCACTGGATGGAGAGAAATATATTTCCACAAGATCTTGCTGTAGGCTATGGTGTTTTCATTAAAAAAGTGCATAAAACAGGCCCAAACAGTGTGGAATTACATATTCCCACTGCTGCACATATGTAAGGGTATTATTATTTGTCCTTAAACATGACCTAAAACTGTGTGGCCCGTATCCTTACAGAGTAGAAATATATTGTTATATTTTGGAAATATATAATATAATATACTGTATAATATATATTATGCAGTACTGGTATAAATAAAAATGTGTCTGCTACAAAATATAGATTTATTTCTTTATTTATTATATCTACTGTATTTATTTGTTGTTTTTTGCTTTCTAACCTGTCTGTATTTATATGTGATTTCTACACACTTCTGTTCACTGTTCAGTCACTGTGCACACTGCCTTTATGCTCTGTGAATTGACATGCTTTCTACTTACTGTTAGCTTGAAGGCAGTTAAATATTAGCCAAGAGAATGGCCAAAACCTCTATGTTTTCTAGTATTTTAAATGGGTAATGTTTATTCTGAGGTATCAGTGAAAGTTAATGTCTATGTATACATTTATTTCTAACTTAAATGTATTGATTAATAAGTAGTTTTCTATTTAAACAAGTACGTAATTCCTTCGGCTGCACCCATTCCCTGGGGTCTCCACAGCAGATCAAATCCGTATCTTGGTCTGGCACAGACTTAAGCAGGGCATTGGGACAGAATTGAGCAGTTGATGGGTTGATGGCCTTCCTCAGGAACCAACAGTGGCAGCCCTGTCAGTGCTCAAACCCTCAACCTTCTGAACCACAACCCGGAGTCCTAACCTACTGGGCTACCACTACCACCTATTTAAACAAGTAGTTTTTACAAATATATTTTTTTTGTTCCTGACATAGACGTGTCTGAAAGGCATGACTGTCTTTCCTGTGATTTCCTGACATCACAATAAATAAGGTGTACACATTATGACCACCTCTTTTTTTCTACATTCATTGTCCATTTTCTCAGTTCTACAATTACAGACTGCAGTCCATCTGTTTATCTACATACTGTGTTAGTGTGTGTTGTACTGGTCTGAGTTGAACAGACACAACAGTGGTGCTGGATTTTTAAAACACTGTGTTCACTTACTGTGCACACTTACTGTACACATCCACCATATTGCTCCACTCTGTAGATGTAAAGTTAGAGACAGTAGCTCATCTGTTGTTGCACAGTTTGTGTCATCCTCTAATCCCTCATCAGTGCTAGAATACTGCCTACAGGATGCTTGTGACTGGACAGTTTTGGTTGGTGGACTATTTTCAGTCCAGCAGTGACACTGAGGCGTTGAAAAACTCCAGCAGCACTGCTGTGTCTGCTCTATAAATGCATGCATCATTTTGCAGTGGATAGCATGGAAACACAGAGTGCTGAACAGCCAGCTCGACCATGAGTCGTGTGCTGGAAACACAGACATCGAGCGGCACACTGCTGTGAGTCTGAGCTAAAACATTCTGGTAGACTGTTGCAGTGACCTTGGATTTAAGAAAGCAGAGTTTAACAACACCTGCACCAGACATTGCACCCCTCAAGCAGTTTGGGTTCTGTTCCTCACCCATCTTCCTCCAAACCCTTGGATCTTGATTCCCGAATGAAAGGCACACTTTACTTTCAT
>JAOUQY010000034.1:7205760-7218288 GCA_028566355.1 Doras micropoeus | reverse complement strand
CCTACACCATACTAATAAATTATTGTGGTCTAAAATGACAGGTGTTTCAGTTTCATTGTCTAACCCCTGTATCTACTCTTCGTATCAATTATTAACTTAAATTAATAATATATTCATTTTAGACAGATACGGGTTTGTTTTATTTACAGTTTAATGCTGATTTTTAAGAAGAGTAAATCAAATGATCATCTATTAACATTAATATATTAACATGATAAATAATTCATAAATTAAATCTACAAAATTCCCCCCTCTCTGATTGTAGTCAGATTACATTACATTTACATTTCTAGCATTTGGCAGATGTACTTATCCAGAGCGACTTACATTTTATCTCATTGACACAACTGAGCAGTTGAGGGTTAAGGGCCTTGCTCAGGGGCCCAGCAGTGTGGTGGGATTTGAACTCACGACCTTTGGGTCAGTAATCCAAATTCTTAACCACTGAGCTGTACTGCCCAGTCCATTACCATGTCCAAAACATGTTGGTTTTATGACGTTTGTTGCTTTAGTTTTGCACTAGCACTAGTTTAATGTAGCTAACCACTCCATTTTGGCTAAGTAGAAAATAGTCAGCTTCATTTCAGTCTCTGTTGTTTTAATGATATCTGTACTGAGACCAGTGACTCTTTCTCTGAACCTCAGCATGCTCATGTTTTAAGCAATGGTTTTCTTGAAATGTAAAGAGACTAATGATAAGGCATTGTGATTCTCCACTCAGGAACGCTGTTGACCACACCCCAGCACACTCCTGTTGCTCCACACCCTGTTACGGTGCCAACGTATCGTCCACAAGGAACACCTGGCTACAGCTACGTGCCACCTCATTGGTAGAGCCCACCTGTCAATCATGTAAGTTCATTTCTCCACTTGCTCTGTTTTCAAATGCTGCTTTAACACACCCTTGTCGGTTTCCCAGTTGGTTTTCTTGTGGCTTAATTGTCATTTATATTCGTGCACATTGACTTAATAACTGAAGCGCAGTTTGTAAGATGATGAGCAATCAAGTCAGGCATTAGGTGCAACCTATTCAGAAAGCTATGCAATGACATCCTTTCCAGTGTGTATCCCTGCCTTCCACCCTGGGATAGACAGTTGATCTATCACAAGCCAGAGCAAAAGGGCTACCCAAGATGAGTGAATGAATGAAAAAAACAAGAAAGGTTGCTAATACGTACTAATAAGTACTCTATGTACATATTGTGGAAAGTAACCAGAAAATACATTTCATATGTATCTTTTTTATATTGTTGATCTTAATGAAACTTGAGGAGGAATGCTGAACTGTGGCGAGTGAAGGGCAGCTTGACATGAAAAACAAGTTCATTGTTATCAAATGGCCTTAATTTCTAGAAGAGCATGCACATCATTATCAGAAGAACATTGGAAAAAAAAACACATTCCATTGCCTAGGCAGGCTCCATTAAAACTGTCTAATAAATGTAGTTTTTACCAGCCTACTCGAGGACTGTTTCAGATGAGAAGTACAGCCTGCTCTTCTGTCATTCACAGCCTATTCTAAACCATAATATTGTTCAAAGCCATTATATTCTTCAGCTACTGCACATTTCCACATTCCTACATTGAAGAGTTTTTCATTTTCTAAATCAAACTCAGTACGTAAATGTTATTTTCAATTTCATGAACTGGAGCTTTTTTTTTTTTTTGAGCCATTGTTTTACTCTGTAAGGAGGCAAGTTAACAAGTATGGTATGTTTCATAACTCATATGGACACGCTTTCAATGGGGTTTAGGTGTGAGCCTTCCCAAAACTGTTACCACAAAGTTAGAATGTCTTTGTATATTGTAGCCTTTTCCTTCTAGTAATTTTCCTTCACTGGAACTAAGTGACCCAAACCTGTACCAGTATGACACTATGGGCAGGGGCAGCTCAGCGGTTAAGGTTGGGTTATTGAGTAGAAGGTTGGGGGTTCAAATCTCAGCACCACCAAGCTGCCACTGTTGGGCCCTTGAGCAAGGCCCTTAACCCTCAACTGCTCAGTTGTATAAATGAGATAAATGTAAGTCACTCTGGATAAGGGTGTCTGCCAAATGCAAAAATTAAAATGATGCTGGAAAAATAGACATGGATTACCAAAGGCTGACATGGAAGAAATTGCATGCTGACCTCAACCCCACTGAACACCTTGAACTGGAAACCAGACATCAGCACCTGACCTCACTAATACTCTAGGAGATCTCCACAGCCATATTCCCAACCTTAACTGGAAAGCTTTCCCAGAAGGGTGGTGGCTGTTACAACAGGAAAGGGTTTCTAATGCTTATATCTTAGGTTAGACATAGAAAAAAATGGCAACCATCGCAAAGGTGATTATCAAGCCATAGGTGGAGATACTCATGCAGTATATATATATAGATGTACGTGATATCAGCCCACAAAAAACTGACTGGGTCGTCATGTTTCAAAGTTTACTGGTTGGCGCTCCAAATACCCAACTGTTTGTGCATAAAACGTTAAAAAAATATTTTTATTTCCACAGTATGTGCGCTTTAAATTGGGAACTAAACAGAAAGTTTTAGAAGTTAAAAACAAAAACACAATGAAAGGAATGTTTAATATCTTGAATATTGATTACTAAGGATTCACTCATTTTCAGCCACTCATTATTTAAGCCACTTCTCCTACTACTGGCTCGCAGGGGGTGCTGGAACATATCCCAGTACTCACTGGGCGGAAGGCAGGGACACACCCTGGACAGGTTACTAAAGATCCTGCACCTTTAATATGTCACTATTTCAGTGTAAGCAAGTTTGTGATATTGACCATGTTAACACTTTACCTCTTCTGTTGAAGCACAGGTTCATACAGCGCTCTAATGGGTTTGGTCTAACATGTCTCATCAGGTTTTATACTAACTTCACTAAGTCCAGGACAGTTAGAGTGACTGCTATGCTTAAAGCAAAATGGGAGCAAGTCAAATCATAGGAAATTCTGGACTTCCTGTAAATTTCTAAAAACCTAGTGAAAAAAACCTTGTTGCTGATGATATATTGATATATTGTATTGATGATGGAAAAGAATAGGTCTCAGACTGTTATACGCCACTGTGGCTACACGGTGCATGTACAGGCTATATTTACACTTTGTTTCATAATTATATTTCCGCCCAGGTTGTTTCTGCTCAATAAATATCTACCCTTGTGCTGCCAAAGTGGCCAATGCACAGCGATCAGATACTCACGCCTATGTCTTATTTTCCCTCTTAAACAGATCTGGAGTTAAACGTCGTATGCAAAATCCTCAAGTGTTACACGGGCTCTCTGTGCTCAGCAGCTGTGCCTGCCAGAACAGAAGAAAAAAGGGTCACTTTATGCATTCTTATGTCTTTTTGTAAAAGCTGCTTTTTATTTTTTATTTAATTTTTCCCTCAGTTTTTTTTTCTAATTTAATTTCCTTTTTTCTTTTAGTCTTACCATTCCTGACTTATGTTGTTGCATTAGCTTTTTTTTTTTTTTAATTGAAATGATTAACAATCAACTCCTGTAGAAACTCCAGAATGATTCTGACCAGTTACGACATCGAAGCAATGTTCTTTTTTTTTTTTTTATGTTATTGTCGTTGTTCTATATTTCCACTGCGGAGTGGGAATGTACGTCGCACCATGCTCATCCATCATGTCTGTCATGCCAAAAAGTATACGGTTTAGATAGCAGTGCAGGGTTTTTCTTTACCTTTGTGTAGCTTTGTAATTTTCAGATTCCCTTTTCAGAAGGGCTGAGACGGGTTTCTGCTTTTCAGTTTCAGTTTTCAGAACTTTCTTCTGTTCATCTTCTAGCATTGATAACAAGGGTGTCTTCCAGCTTGTAGCAGTTTATTAGACACATTTGTACTAAGTTTAGCAGTGTGTAGGGCAGCTCGACGCGGTTCAAACTTCATTAGGATGTCGAGTGCTTACACTAATCTCAGTTATTCACTTAGCAGAGGACTTTGGTTTCTTTATTTATTGGATCAGCTGGATAGTAGTAAATTTCTAAACTATAACGTGCATATTATATTTCCGTAGATGCATGTGATGTGCAGAGATGTGCTCTTGCTGCAGTTTGCAATTGCACATACACACTGAAACACCTGCCTACATACAGGCTCAGTGGAGACAAGTGATGTAAAAATGGCACTTAGGCTGAGGAATCGGGGTCAGATTTCATTTTAATGCAAAATATGGGCTAAGACAGATGACGCTGGGGAACATTAATGTTCGGGATCTGTAAATGACAGTGGACTCTAGGTGTAAAACGCATTAACAAACCAAAAACAGAACAGCAAATCAGGAATCTCATCAGCATTAATGTATTGAACATCACATGTGTGTTGCTGGTCGGCTACTGCCTATATCAAGTCCAAGTCAAGACTAAGACCTTAAAGGGTTGAGTCTGAGTCAAGATCAAGACATTGGGACTGAATCAAGACCGAGTCTTTGAAGGGGCTGAGACTGTGTCATGACCAAGGCTTAAAAAACTTGTCACTTGTTGCCTAAATCGTCAATGTTATATCTATCAAATTCATACCACCAGTTAATACAATGTGAATTAATGGTTTCATTTTGTTTTTTATAGTTATTAATGTGGTCAGTATAATTATTTGGACAGTATAAAAAATGGAAAAGTAACTAAACTAAAATTCCCAAAACTAATTTAGTCCAGCATATGACTCTCTAGTCAGATACCAATTCAAGATCTAGTAGAGTTGCTTTTAGTTTCAGGACCAAGTAAGTGAACAGGTGGTCTCAGTACTGGACTCCAGTACTACACCATTAGTGCACATCATTCTGGGTCAGCAGAAAAAAAGAGTACTAGAAGATTTTTACAGTAAAAGGAAATGTGAGATTAAATGTATCTACTGATGCTTTTATTCATGTTTATTTTTACTCATACTAAGTGTACTCATAGGATATACTGTCAACTTTGCGCAGCATGAAGATAAGAATGCAAGTAAAATGAAATAAATAGATAGATAGATAGATAGATAGATAAATAAAAAAATAAGTACCTTAAAGGAAGTCTGGCTGTTCAGAAGAAGGAATTATTCCTCGCTATAGTAACTTGAGTAACTTTACATTACGCCAAAGTGCCGTTGAGCAAGGCACCTGACCCCCACCGCCCCAGGCTAGCGTGTGCTCACTTCACCAATGTGTGTACTTGTGTGTGTTTCACCAGATCAAATTCCTCTGTGTGCAAGCACAGTAGGTCAATACTGCACGTTCACATTTCACGTTAGTGATGTGAAAAAGTGAAATTCTTTTTTCCCTTGCATACTCCCTGTCCAATCAGCAGCCAGCTTGTGATGTTCAATAATGATCTACCCATGCCATTTTTGCATTGATGTTTTTGGGAACTTGTTGCTGCACTTTGGGATTGTTGATGTGTTTTGCATTTATCAAATGGATTTACAGGGATTTCATCATGCGTTATTCAGCATTAGGAATGGAGCAGTGATGGTGGCAGTAGGTAGTATAACAATCCTGCATTCACATTAAAAGGTGACAAATTATTAAACCAGTTTTTCACTTGTTGGCATGCACTACAGCTTTTTAGTGGTCCAGTAGGAACTGTTTTTTATAGGTTATTATTAAACTGATTTACTTTTTAAAATATATATATTTTAATATCTTTCTATTTAGATTGTTTTAAATATTATTCAGTTAACAGATTGTTAACATCAAACATTGACTAGCCAACATTGCAGACAGAAAAATCTCAATTTCATTGTGACTGTGCCGGAATCGGAAAGCCGGTTCTGTATACTGGATGTAGACCAATGGGCAGGTCTTTAGGTGGGACAGATGGGTGTGTCTTTTAGTCCATTTAAGTCCTCAAACATACCATTTTGGGGGTTTTTGTTTGTTTGTTTGTAGACACTGAAATATATAATCATACAACTCAAATATGACTGTTCAGCTAGCTAGCATTAGCAATGAAGACTATTAGTATTAATGTGACTTCGTAATTCCTGTCAGGATAGCTCAAGTTTGAAGTCTATGAACCTTTATCATTGAGTCAAACTAATTTCTCAGAGGATTTCTGAGAGGATTTTATGATGGCTAGCTGGCTAACAAGGCTGGTGAAAATGCATGAGCATATATGATTGCCTGATAGAAATATCTTCTGATTTGAGGACTTTTTTTTAATGCACTCACATCCCCGTTTACGGCCTTCAAGATGTAATCAGCATTCGATTAACTGGTATGTCAACATGATTCCAGACATCCAGTTTTAAATAAAGTACTGCTTCTCTACTTTTAAATGAAATTTTAGTACTTGCTCTAGAACTAGCGACATACAGACATAATTGTATAACACTGACCATACAATTTAGAGACGGTAAATATATCATGAACGTTAAAGTTATCACTGATGTTTACCAGCTAGCTTTTTGTTCGTTCATGAGGTTTTGCTTTTTGGACAGAATAAACAAAACATGATTTGTCTCATGAACATGATACCTTGTAACCCAAATGTCTATTTTCATATGGTCTCAGTGTGACATGGCCATGTTTTCATACCTGGCCTTCAAGCCACGCCCACTCAGGGTCACTCATATTTCCCCATATGAACCCACCACATATATGGACTCAGAGACACACCTGCCATCATGCAGACAGTCCATGCTGAAATTGGAGTTGTGCACTGCCACAGGAAATGACTGCTCACTTTGTCACTTTGTCACTTCCTAGTGTGAATGTAGGGTAAGAACAAGAATGGCATAGAAAAAGTTGAGAAATCCCCTCGCGCTCTGTGAACATTTGCGCCTTTAGGCCTCGCTGCACAGATTTAAGAAGTATTTGTTAAATGCAATAATAAAAACTGCCTCGATGTATAACAGCATTGAAAGAGAAAATATTGTGAATCTTAGTCCCTTGTAATCTATGAATGCACTACAGTACATATCAGTTACTTTGAGAAATAATATCAGCATATTGACACATAGATATGTAATAATCGAATATACGGTACACGCTATTTAATGATCTACTAAAGGAAGACAAGTGTATATACTACGGTACCCATTAGGCTTGATTAGGAATGTGCCGATACACAGGCTTTGAATGATCTTTTAGGGCAGCCGAAATAGTACCATGATATTGTATATAAAAAAAACTGTTTCTTGTATTCTATTTGGCTATCATGTTTTCCTTTTTTTCATTGAACAGAAGGACTTTCAGGGGAGACAACTGATGGCACATATAGGAAGTACACTTGCTTTTAAATGGAAAACAGACATTTCCTGAAGTACGTTTAAAACGGTTTTTGCTGCGTTCGATTCTGAATACTTCTCCCACACTAGCCGCACACTTTGAATTGATGTCGGTTTAAGGAAGTAAACCGGGCGAACAAGTGATGGATTCTATTATACTATTGTTAGCTGATAAACGTAGGTAGCTCCTAAGGCTAAATGGCAAATTAGCATATGGATACTATAAGATTTGAGATTGCTATAGATTATCTAATTGATTTTGATCAGAGACTGATTTCCGACAACCTGTGAACAGAAATAAAACACTGAGATGAACATTTGTAAACTTACTCCATACTCAGAGAGACAGCTGGTTGAAACGTTGGAAATCTGGTGAACAGAATAATTGAATTGCATACAACAAGAAAGGTATCTGCAGTGCTGCCCTTTAAATCATGTATTAAATCAAAGAATAGGACAGGCTTCATGTTGGGAGTATGCTAATCTGCAGACCATGGTTGCTGTCTTCCAACAGAAATGCCTCGATTGCCCGTGTTGAATATTGCGGCTTACCATATTATTGATTATCGGCACATCCCTAGTCATGGATGTAATGTTATTCTCAGAAACACATTTATCATTTAGGCTACTTAACCACTGCTTGAAATATATTAATCTGAATAAGAAGACTCGCTGAGATTTTTAGGAAACATTATGACACCGGCGGATTTCAGCTCTCGAGGTCGGGTTTTAGCAGAGCCATTGAGAAATAATCCTTTGTCATAAAGGAGAGAGTGAGAGGAAAAAAAATTGTGCAAGACTAAAACGCAACTACTTAATTGCAAAAGTCTTTCTTTTCATCATACGTGTGTGGAAGCATCCAAAAACCCTTCAGGAGAATTCTATAGAATGGGCTTTTTTTTTTGGACAGTATCCCGATCGCAACCAAACGTCTGTCAAGTCAAGTCTGTTCACTGGCAAAAAAAAATGTAAAAGTAAAAAAAAAAAAATACATACATCTTTGTTTTGTTATTGATTAGCATATTTCAACATTCCATAATAGAGGACAGTTAATGATTGTTTCCAACTGAAGTTACTAGGAAGCAAATACAGGATATAAATAAATGTCATATATAGGGATGTGGACGAGTATTTCAGTTCCCATGTATGGTATAAGTATTTATGTCTGTTTTTTAATGCATTGACAAAGTATATAGTGCTTTGCATAAGTATTTAAACACACACACACACACACACACACACACATACCCTTGTAACACATTTTGTAGTGTTACAACCTTAAATTGAAATGGACTTAATTGGGACTTTTTGGGACAATTACAGCATTTGTCTAATATTTGTTTAACATTTGAATTTTGTTGTGTCACAGAAGTTAATTAAACAAAAATGCAGTTATTTGTTGGTTGGTTGCAGAAGTATTCACCGCCTGGTCAATATTTGGTAGAACCACCTTTGGTTGCAATTAGAGCAGTTTTCTGGGATCACGTAATCAGCTTTAAGCATCTGGATTCTGATATTCATATATATCTCCATTCCTCTTGGTACAATTGCTTAAGCTGTGTCAAACTGGATGGCAGATGGCTCTTGGAGAACAGCCCTTTTCTGTCTTTGAATTGGATTGATGTCTGACCTTTGACTGGCCATTCTATCACATTCAAGTTTTGAGTTTTGACCCATTGACCCATTCCACTGTAGTTTTGGCAATAGGCTTACATCTCTAGCAGGCAGAAGTATCTTTTCTTCCCAGATTGCGCTCTATTTGGCTCCATGTATTTTGCCCTTAACCTTGAGCAGTTATTCCTGCTTCAGTATCATGGGCTGTTTTGTGTAGATCGCATATGATGGCCAAATAATTCCACTTCAGCTCCAGGTTGTAACATTACAAAAATGGGAGGGGGATAAATACTTATGCAAGGTCATGTTTGCATGTATTGCCACTGTGGATGTACAAGGGTTATTCATCCAGTGAGTTACAAACATCCTATCCACAAATGTCAAAGTGGTTGTAGCCTTTTAATATGAAAGGTTTTTGCTTTTCATTTCTGTTATTTTTTATGTCTATCGATAACACAAACCCGTGCACCACCACAGACAGGAAACACAATTAAGTGTAGTCAAAAAGCCTTGATTACATTATGTTAAATCTGCTTTTCTCTGCCAGTTAAGCAAATAAAGCGTAGTTCATTGGGGTTTTGTTATCTTAGGTAGGCAGGTTGTCTGTTTATACTACCATGATTTTAAAAACAATTTCTGAACAAGCTTCGCTAAGATACAGGATAGACTACAGGCAGATCATTAGGATGCTCCGACTACAAGGTTAAACATGTCGATAAATGAAACAAATAAATAGATCTTTGGACAAACAGTTTGAGGCATTTTTTTAAAAAAGTGTTTTAGCTGACAAAAGAAAAATGTTTGTCGTTATGATTTTATCACCCAGCCCTAATGCTAATGTTACTAACACTGACAAGTTTAGATGGTATATATAGAAGGCGTTTGGTGAGGAATGTTTGGATATCATTTAAACCAAGTCTTGGTAAGAAAAAGACTTTTCAACAAATTTCTTCTTTTTTTTTTTTTTCATTGTTTGGCTTTGAAAGGGGACAATTGCTGAATGGCAACAACGGACAAGTTTTCCTCTACCACCTCAAATATATGAAATTCTTAACTTTTAAGTAAATGCATTAGCACTATGTAGAATCCTCTATATTTAGTAGGTTTTATTATATTCCAAAATAAATTTGGCCTAAAATCAACCTTTCCACATTGTTGTTCTAGTATTTATAGTATACTAGTGCCCTCCAGAAATATTGGCACCCATTGTGGGGCAACACAAACGTGTCACGCTGTCCTCGGGACATCATTCTTTTAAACACGTTTTGCTTTCAAACACATTTTATTCATTCATTTCTGCAAAATACTGTTACCAAAATGATTGCCACCCTTACAATTAGTAATTCCCGACAGTCTTTTCCTGTAATATGTAATAAAGTTGGAGACAGGGGCACAGAGGCATTTTCCCAGAATTACATTGTTTGAATTCCTCAGGATGTCACTAATTTTGGGACATGTATTCTTGAGAGAAAATTCTAGTATTTTAAAAAATGTTTTACTGAGTGATTTTGTTAGAACCAAAATCTCATTTTTCTTATTGTTTAAGTGGAAACTTTAAATAGTGTGTGTTTTTTTTTGCCTTTTTTGAAGGCTAGTATGTCTGGAGGGCACTGTAGGCACAATATTTCAAAAAGACCTCAGTCACTTTCTTTCTGTCACTTTCTCCTTTTCAATATTAAAGTTCATCTATCCATCTAGTCTTAATAACAGTATTATGGCAGGCGGTGAAACGTTGATCATTAGAACAAATCGGATTTGTAATGCAAGACTTAATGCAATCAATGCAATTTAAAGTTATTCATCGGTTCACTGGTCGGGGTTGCTCCTGGGATGGAAGTCCAACCTCTCGAATTGAAAATGTAGGATTTAGAAGTGTTTTTGTTGATATTTTTTACACTAATGAAAGTCGGTTAGATTTGAAAGTAAATGAATCCTCACTTATCTGTAATTATGCGCTTACTACCATAAGTGTTATTTAAGTTTTTATTAATGATTGATGTTCCTTTTATTCTTAAGTAGATGATCAGGAGTGTGGTGCGTAACTGTGTGAGGGACATTTCAGAGCACAGGTCTGCAAACAGCCTTTTCCTCTTGTTTACTCTGTCGCTTTTCGGTCTTTATAATGTCCAAGCTAAATTGGGGTACTGTTAGATTATCAGATGATGGAACATAAAAGGGGATATTTCTATTTTAAAAAAATGTCTCCCAAGTTTAAAAAAAAAAAAAAAAAGCCTTCTTCATAACTGTACTGAAAATATCAAAATAAAAACACATTATAGTTACGGCTTGGGCATTATCGCATGTAGTAAAATGAAAGGGTATAGCAATCATTTTCCAGAACAATCATGAAACATATTTGTCTGCCTTCTACAGAAGACTTTATCTTAGTAGAACAAACACTGCCCAAAAATACTAACTGCCTAGGCAGACTCCTCCTGACTAGTGACAGAATTTAATGTCCACATGCTTTAAAATGATTGATCCCTCAGCTAACTGATTATCCGCATTTGCTTAGTCTGTTGTGTTTCCTTTCACTATGAAAACTGAATACACAGAGAAAGTCACCGTCTTCCACATATACACTAAGGACAAGAACATTTTAATTATTGTGTCAGTAAAACATTATATTGTCATCTGTTTTGTAGCAGATTGTACACACCTATAAGTAAAACAGCCGTATGCTCTTATGAGGTTATGGGACCCGTTTCAGGCCTGTGATATGAAATGTAATCTGTTTTCATTATTTTATGGGTTTTTATATTTTTGGGGTTTTTTTTTTTTTTTTTTTGGAAGATCAATTAGTGATCTCGGTGACAGAATTATGCCAAGTTTGTAATTGTATAATATTTACTGTAAGATGTAGAACGTTCAATAACTATTAAAAATTTTCCCAAAAAAATGCTTGTTTTGCTTTTTTTCCCCTGCACTTACACAAGTGACCATGTGATTTGATGTAAACACTGTTTCATTTTAACTCCAATGTACTATGGTAGTCAGCCAAAACATATTTGTCAGTGTCCACATATTCATGGACATAATTACACCCGAATTTATGAAACACATTGGACCAAAAAATAAAAGACGCACTGCATTGCAAAAAAAAAAATAAAAAATACTTGGGAAAAACATTGGAAGCACTGGTTAGGGTATTACACTCCAGTTGCAAGTTCAAATCCTATGGAAGTCAGTGGGACCTTGAGCAAGACCCTTAATTCTCAGCTGCACTGCTGTGTTCTTGGATTGGATTCTCTCTCACAGGTCTGAGAAATAAAGAAATGTAAATTTTTCAGTTGCGTAGTTGGTAATCAATCTTGAATGAATAAATAGGAATGAATGGCACATGCAGAATTAAATTCTATTGTTTCTGATGAACATTAACATGTTGCCTATGGAACACTTTGCTGTGTAAGTGTAATGTCTTATACATGTGCATACGTACTGTTTGCAAGAGAAATGTGCCAAAATGATATAAATACTGTATATCAGCATGTTTCACTTCTCCCTCTTAACCTCAGACTTCCTGAATGAAGAAAGCTACATCCATCTAACGACACCAGACATTTCACTTGGTTTCAGAATGTACCAATCTGTCATTTTCTTTGTTGCAGGGCCTTTTGGAGCATGTACAGGGGTTAGACAATGAAACTGAAACGCCTGTCATTTTAGGCCACAATAATTTATTAGTATGGTGTAGGGCCTCC
>JAOUQY010000034.1:7173100-7183536 GCA_028566355.1 Doras micropoeus | reverse complement strand
ATCGTACTGTACAGTAATGAGCTGGTACGTTTTACTGAGTGTCTTGGAGAATCTGCCACAGCTCTTCTGGAGACTTTAACGGTCACATTTACTTCTTTTTGTTTGCATGCAAAACCCAGCAGCCTTCATTCTGTTTTTTGTTTGAAAAAAGCTCTGTTATGTAATGTGTTGCTTACATTATTGACATTTCTGTGTAACATTTAATATTTTGTTGGAAAAGTAACGTTTGGAAATATAAAATCTTTCTGTACTGAGTCAATAATGCAGAATTCAAAAAGCCCATCATACCTAAAAGCAATAGGCTGTCTAAGACTTTTGCACAGGACTGTACATGCTATATAATGTTTAAAGAAAATATCCAAATTAGATAACAAGGCATTTTGGTATTTGGATAAAACCCGCAGCAATTAGCAATACTTCACATTACATGAAGTAAACAGCTTCATTATTAGTCTCTCCACCAAGGAGGTTATGTTTTCGGTGCAGTTCATTTGTTTGTTGGTTTGCCCTTCAGCAGGATTACGGGAAAAACTACAGAGCCGACTGTCATGAAACTTGATGGAAGGGTGTAGCTGGAAGTACCTATTAAATTTTGGAACATATCCAAGGTTGCAGCACGTATTATTTTTGCTGTCGGGTGAAAATGAACAGGGTTTGTTTTCGCAGTCCCACTGCGGACTGAATTTGTTTCAGGCTAGTTTGCTAGCATTGTTGAGTAAACTTAGTACAGTAAAATACAAATCCTTGTTAACAATGTCAAACTCTGGGTTTTCAAATTGAATATAGTTTCATGTTTAAATCTAATGCACTTCATGGCACTTTATCTCACACTGCAATACACACATTGTTAAAAGTGTCTTTTGATTAGCATTGCCCAAAAGAGGGGCTCTCTACAGAATCAGGAACATGCAGTTATGTGTAAATACTGACAACCAAGCAAAAATAAAGCGATCATTTTATCATACGGTACCGCTTACTTCACACGACCGAGTCACAGTTAACCAAGTCATGACAAAATAAAAGCATTAGAATAATGATAATGATTTCAATACTAACTTTTATGAGTGATTTGAGGAGAGAAAAACCCAGCTCATAGAAAAAGACTGACCAAAGACGTGCAGACTCTTTGTTCAGGGAACAAACATCAGATTCCTGTCAGAGTCCTAGCTAATGCTAACTTTCTGATGCTAGTCATTCTGATACTATTACTATAATCAGTCCCTCATGCTAACCTTAGACTTAGCTGACGTTAACTGTCGTCATTCTGTTTTCCAGCTAATGCTAAGTGTTGTCTGGCTGCTTCTTGGACTATAATCAGGTATTATTGCTAACTATAGACAGGTAGCTGCTGTTTTTGGATTGAAAGTCACGAAAGAGAAGGTAATCACAAGTTCGAGTCATTCCTAACTGTAATCATGCTGCAGATTCTTGACTGACTGGAAAAAAGTGGACACTCTGAGGAAAGCTAGTGCTCATAATACTGCTAGTTGAATAGAAAAAGCCTTCAAATAGCTTTTTACTCTTTATACATAAATGCTCAGGGTTAACTTGGAATTATTTTGCACCATGATGTTTTTATTAACCTACTTTATGACGAAGAATCAGCAACAAGATTATCATATTTTATTTAACTGCTTCAAAAATGGTCATCTTGAAACGTTCAGTATTATACAGTCTATACACACAGGAATCTGCAGAATATGGCGTTTTCTCTTTTTTCTTTTGTCACCATGTTGGAGTGTTTAGTGTTGAACACTTTCCAGTTTCCACTTAGTCATAAATGCAACATTAATACAAAGGTATCGCATGTTTTTTCGAAACTTAGACCCATTTTTTCCCCAAACACCGCCCCACTGACTGTTCAACATTGGGATAAAAGCCCTTGTTCTGTCCATAGCTATTTCCTCTCTGGAGTCTGAGCCCACTCGCTGGACCTGGCACACAAAATGGTCTCTTTAGTGGCTGAGGGCATAGCTCAGAGAGTGGGCAGCAGGGCCAGAGTGTGTGTGTGGGCTCGCCAGCACATCGGTCACTCTTCTGTGAATTGCCTTCGCTCAGTCGGACTGACGAGGCAACATGGGCACCGCTCACCATCCTTCTCAGGCCTGCTTTTAGGAGAACGGTCAAGACCCCTGGCTCATGGCATCAGCTCGCCGCTTTCCATGCTCCTCACGCCAACGCAGTGATGTTAGAAAGACTTTTCCTCAGCGACACACATCCTCCTGGAAGGGCCAGAACCATGGAACAAAAGACAGAACTGGACCTCAGGCAGGTGCCAGTTTGTTCTCCTCTGAAAACATGTCACATATGTTTTAATAATCCTAATTAACAAAACAGATACTAACTTAAAAAAAAAAAACAGCCATGAAATCAGAGTAGAACTGAACTCTTAGCCAGTGCTGCAGACGAACACTCCGCTAATGCTAACTAAACGCAGACAGTTAATGCCATCTGAGGTCAGGCTATACAGTGACTCATAGCTTTGTTTCATTTTTTTTTTCTCTTGGTTTTTAGTGACCCTTAAGAGCTTACAGTGTAGTTTTACACTGGATCAGCCCTGTGCTGCGTTATTGTGGGAAATGTCTGATGTCCGATGACTCATCACAGAGGAATCTGTGGTGGTGTTTAGCTTTTTTTTTTTTGCTGTCAGTTCTGTAATATAATGAAAGGTATTGAAGCTAATCCTCTAACCCTCTCATGTTCATATCATCCCAACAGGTCCCGCCACATAGGGACTTGCTGACGTGAAGTTTTTGTACCACAATATTTGTCAAGGTGCATCACAATTACCCATTGCCAAAAATATAAAAGAAAAAAACATGTTTTTCTAATCAGGTGGCAAAAATGCAGAGTCATCTCATGTTCAGTTCATGTTAACCAACCCCGATGGCCATCATGCCCCAACTTTAGACAGGAGAGAAGTCTGATTCCATGGGGACATGCAGCCAATCAGTGGAGACAGTGTGATTCCAATACAGTCAATAAAAGAAAAATGGATGGCTTGATCGAGATTAAGCTATACTATCCATGAGAACAGAAATAACAACAGTTCATTTATTCTTGTTGTGGAATTTGTACTGGGATCCAGGCAGCTGAGTAGTAAATAACTGGTTGCATTTGCTGTGTTTTTGTACTGGTTATATAGTCATTGTATGTATGTATAATGAATCTTACCAATCAGTGTATTGTAGTTTTGTTCCCTACAATGCATTTTATTTAGCTAGCTAAAGGTATCAGGCTAGCTTACTTGGTGCTAGAGCTACACAAAGCAATATGAGCAGCATGCTAGCAAATACAGGCAAGACATTGTTGCCAACCGGGTTTCAGAAAGACCTAATATACCCACTGCATTTGCGGCAGGCTCCGTTAGATCGATGCAGCGTGTTGTGCAGATTCTCATTCTGCAAGTAGCTTTGCAATTGTAGTTTCCTACCAGATAGGTTAAAATTTCAAACTCTTATATCCAGCATCCACCCATTTTACATTTGTACTAAAAATTTCCTAGATAACACCAGCTTGATAGGTTTTTGCAGAACTCTCATCCAGTAAATGGTTTATAGTATTACATTTACTGGCAGTGCCTTCAGATCTAGCCAGTGTAAGAAACCTTCAGAAGACCTCATGCTTCCTTCTGAGTGGGGGAAAAAAAAACTTTATCTCAGAACACAGCCTTTGCAGAGAAATGCTGCCTACCTAAGCACATTCCTCCTGAGTGAAACAAAGGATTAGTGTACGTCCATGCTAGCACGCTTGTGCATGTTAAATATGATGTTATATTGCATAAACAGTTAGTGGGTTACGTCTAATCTAAAGTGACATCAGGCTGACATCAGACTTTAGGAATTGTGAATGCCGTCGCCGTTTTTGATTATCCATGTTTGGGTTTCACGCCATGTTAGGAGGCCTCAGGGGTGATTTTTGCATGCCTCTTTGGCACCATGTTTGACAGTCTTGAAATAGCCCTCGTTTTTTGTTTTCCTTTTTCAGCCCGAGCTTGTTCTCTAGCTTGGCTCCAAAAAGCCTTAAGATAGAAAATGTTTTTTGCTAGAAATACATTTGAAACAAGAAATGAAAACAGTTGGAGGGCTGGAATGGCAGCTTGGCACAGGCAGCAGAATCATGGTGAAGGGCCCCAGTTTGTGTAGAAGGGAGTCTTGCATGATGTCTTCTGTCCAAATTACCCCCCCACTCCCACCATGTCTAGGGGCACTTGAGGACACTGCTTTTACTCTGGGGCTTGCTACATTTAGACAGAGTATAGTTGGCACAGTGGTTCAGCCATTTTATGTGGTGTTTGTTCAGTGCCATTTGAATACATATGCATTTTTATCCCCTCTGCCTCATCTTTTTTTGTGCTTGGCACTACTTACTTTGTGCTTACTGTAATTTCAAAGAATGGCTTGGTCTTACTGTAGACTGGTGACCATGTCTGAGAGGGACACGTTGGTCTACATATGAACTCCAGACACTCATGTTACCCAGATAGCTAGCATTAGAAGTGAATATTACAATCACTTAAAATGCTAGCCAAGTGTGGGCATCTCTGAGGTCATGTATGCATAAGAACACTGCGATGCAGCATAAGCAGAAAAGACGCAGCGGTTGGCTTCACACGGCTCGTAGGAAGCACCTGCATGCCCCACTTCCCCAGTTTATTACTTGTTGTGTGATTAGCTAGTGGATGGAAATTGGCAAGACCAAATTGAAGAGAAATTGCTCACAGAAATCCTGTCAAGTTAACTTGTATTAGGTAGTTGGGTAAGGAACTATGAGAAAATACATGCTGAATGTACACTTCCTCCTTTTCGACTTCCAGACACGGATGAAATACATGGCCACATTCCCATCTACGGATCTCAAGAGCTGTTCTTATTTCTATATATGAGCTCGGACACACATACTATGGACTGCAATCTGATCTGTATATAGACATTGTTGTCTCATGTTGAGTAGTTTTCAGTCTAACCACAATGAATTGAAAAAATGTAGCAGTGTAGAAATTATGTGGGGTAGTTTGGATTTTTTTTTTACTTATTTCACTCATATTCTGACAGAAATATGAGCAATATGATGGTGCCAGTTGGCTGAACAAGAAACAACAAGCAAAGTGAGCCAGGATGAATTGTAGCCTGCCTCCACAAGCCCATTGCTCCCAGCTCAGTTGCTGAGATTAGAGTCTAGAAACACTCTTCAAAAGAGGAATTGCTGGGCCATTCTGAGGGCCCACCAACAAGCAACCGGTGGGGATGGCTAAGTGCTTTGACATTAAATTGAAGCGTTTGTTTTGAAATGTAGTTCCAAGAATGGGGTGGTGCTAGAGCTTGATGAAGCGATGTGAGCAGTAGTAACAATGCTGGCAAAGTGACACATTTTTGGCACTGTGCTTGCACACAGCGAAATTGAACCCATCCGTGCAGTGAGACACACTAGTGAATACACACTAGGGGGGGGCAGTGAACACACAGCGGTGGGCAACCCTAGCCACAGCACCCAGGGAGCCATTGGGGGTTAGGTGCCTTGCTCAAGGGCGCTTTAGCCACGTCCTGTCAGCCACGGGAATCAAAGCCTGGACCTTCCGATCACGGACAGACAACCTAACCACAAGACTATGACTGCGACTGAAGCCAGAATGTCTAAAATTATTCACTGAGGGCAAAGATGCAACATTGTTTCCTATCTGGTTTCAGTGTGGTGTATTGTGCAGCATTATACCCAGTTTTAAGCTGATTGAGTAAGTTGCCAATATTACCCAAAGGTTGAGATCAAATAATAGTTTTGAGTATTACATGTATCCTTAAATTTACTTTACAAAACGGTCATTTACCAACATGGTATGGAGTTGCCCTCTGCTCACATTGGGGGAGGATCTCTGTAGATTACAGCTTGGGGAGTTTCGATAGTGTACGATAATTGTCATACACTGGTCAGTGCCAATTGGTTAAAGGCTGGTCCCATGCTTTCAAAACGAACCCGAAGTCCATATGCATTAGGATGAAAACAATCCCCAGTCGAGCGTGGCCAGACCCTAGTATTCACAACATGAATTTGGGTCTGGTTATACTAAGCTAGCTAATTTGGGGACATTATAGAGAGTTTATAGTGATTATACACATGCACAGTTTTACAAATCTGTGACATTACAAACCAAAATTTTAAGGTTTTGGTTATACACTGAAGTACCAGAAAAACTGGTATACTAGTTAATACTTGGTAGGTCCCCCACAGGATCTTGGAGGGAACGTTGCACAGTCCTCATGCTGATGTTTGTTGAAGCCCTAGCACTGAATTCCGATGTTACTTGAGGCAGAATTGCACACCTATCACATGAAATGATTCTTGCCAGCTGACGCTGCTCACGTTCACCCAGAGTCTTTTTATGGCCACGCTGCTGTCATAGGTTCGAGATTTTGCCGGAGTTCTTGTAGTCACAGTACACCCTTGAAATGCTCATACATGAAAAATTTCTACCTCCGAAATGCTATGACCCATCTCACGAGCTCTAGAAGCTTCCATAGATGTCTATGGCTTTATATACGCACTGGCGGATACAGTCAGTGATGTGCATAGGTAGCGTTGCTGTGTATTTTGCTGATTTTGATGACACTGGAAACTCCTTCCAAACATGCTAAATAAACATTTGCTCACAGGAAAGTTCACAGTATCAAAAATTGCACACATTTCTAAAATCTTTTTATGTTGAGCATCTGCCATACAAGTTCTTGTAGAAGTTAATAACATTAGAACAGGAATTTTAATACAAACCTGGAGGCAGGACTACTGTGACTAATCAGGTGAAAAAAAAAGAGCAGGTCTGTGGTGTAATCATTAATAAACAGTCTATTGTGCAGTCCTAGTTGCTGTGCAGACGGAACACAATCAACATCCAAGATTTCATCTGGTTCATGGTGAATGCACTGCGAAATTTTGGACCTGCATACCATATGTCTTTACTTCACTACATAAGGAATGGAAAACGATAGACATTACCGGCCTTATTAATAGTCCTGAAAACATCATTCGACATGATGGAAAATTATTCAGAGGATCTGGTTGTAATCACCAGAGTGGGTGGAGAAATCCAGTAACTTGGATTCACGATGACACCATAATGGTAGCAACATTTCCTTTATGGGCCAGAATACCATTTCACTTCAATTTGCCAGACTAAAAAAATTCCAGAATCTATTTTTAGATGCACAAAACAATGACAGTTAAAGGGCTGGAGTTCCTGTCCATGTTACAAATCCGATGTCTGATCCAGCTGTCTTTGCAAAATGAAAACGAGAATAAAATGTATATCATTTAATGGTATCAGTTAACACAAGATCGAAAACATTCTTTAAAACTGAGACTAATCCATCATTAACATCATTAGCACATCACACCATAGGACTGTACAGTTCTTGAATCATCTAATAGATGTCCACAAACAAAGGCAAAGTGCAAGTGCAGACAGTGTGTCTATGAGGTACAGAATCATTTCTGTTGTAAGATATAGATTGAAGTACCAGAAAAACTGTTACTATTGAAAATACATAGCAAGGCCACCTACGCGCATCATTGGTAGCTTCTGCCAGTGCGTATATAAAACGATAGACATCTATGGAAGCTTCTAGAGCTGTTTCTACCGTAAGAATGGCAAGTTATCACGATTTTGCGTTTAATAGTTGGAGTTTGTGAGATGGGTCATAGCATTTCGGAGGTAGAAGAAAAGTTTGGATTTTCACGTACGAGCATTTAAAGGGTGTAATACAACTGCAAGAGTTCTGACAAAACCTTGAACTTATGAAAGTAGTGTGACTGTAAAAGACTCTGCATGAACGTGACCAGTGACGGCTGGAAAGAATCAGTTTACGCGATAGGCGTACAACACTGCCTCGAGTAACATCGGAATTTAATGCTGGGGCCTCAACAAACATCAGCGTGAGGACTGTGCAACGTTCCCTCCAAGATCCTGTGGGGAACCTATCAAGTATTAACTACACTGTTACTTCAGTGTACTGCAAAGATTAGGAGACAGATGATGTCTGAACATTAGAAATGTGTGCACACCATGGTGATCTTGTTTCCAAGGTAAAAAAAAAAAAAGAAGCTGCTGGGTATGGATTTATTTTCTAGAACAGCACAGATCTGACAGCATTTTTTGAATAAGCAATAGAATAAAAACGGTTGCTTGTAGCAGACACACTTTTGAAACTGATTTGGTGCATGTACAGTATGTGCGTCCTCATGCATGGCTTGTCATCTTTTTACTTTTTCCCTGTGAGTAGAGATTCCATTGGCCACAGACTGGATCTGTCTGGAAGGAGATCCTAATTGCTGTAATTTCCCAGCTAATGATGATTGGAATAATGAGAATAATCACTGATGGTGTATCTGCCAGTGTGTGAAGGTGGGATATGGAGGCTTACAGAAGGACAGGGCTGTCCATCAGGGATTGCACTAGATCCTGCCATTATCCCTGGCCGACCTTGTGTGAATAAGGAGTCTGTGTTTCTTCTTAATAGGAGTGCAGAGATTTTGATTACACAGTATGTTTTAGACAATTTGCCCTAGATTGATGCCATTTAAGAGCCATTTCATTTCACTCTAAAAGCCCTAGTGTGTGGACATTCCACTTTGCTTTGGGCTTTTTTTGACCTTTTTTCCTGCTGATAATTTGGTATAAAAGACACTGACATTTTTATTCTGGTAGTCCATTTACTTAGGATTCTTCTCCTGTGTTTTGATGAAGGTCTGAAAAAGACTCTTCTTAAGTAACCGAGTATTTAATTAAAAAATATTTAGCTAGGTGTGGCACGACAGAAAAACGTTCACCCTAATATCTAGAGAGCACTAGCTCATATCCGGATTATGTCATAGCTGTCAGAGGCTGGGAGTTCAGAGAGCAACACTGTCCTCTCCCATATCAATCTGAGCGATGCTACGTCATGCATACAGAAGGCAGAAGGTGGGAGCGCTTACCTCAGAGTGTGTCACACCGCTCCCTGGCGTTGCATGCGCAGTAGCTTGAAATAGATAAGGCTGACAAGACCCAGTCAGGAAGTAAACAAGGGTGTCTGCATCATCAGTTCCAAATTTCTGCTTGTCCAGACTACAATGCGACCCCACAGTTTACAATCTAAAATGGGACCAGCAGCATTTCCAGAAATCTACATTTTTAGGAGCTTGAAAAATCCAGAGTAGTATGGATGCCAAAGTGGTGCATTTTAAAACTAAAATGTATTAGTATGGTTGTATGGATAGCCACAATCTTTTAGCCAGTAGGCATAATAAGACAATGGGCCTTTAGTTTATTCGTATAATGTAGTATAATCATGCATTATTGTAGGTCAAAATTAAAATGTAAAACATTTTATTACTGCTAATTTGATATGATGGATGCTAATCAGCTATGAATGAACACATTTAGTGATGTCCACTAAAGTCCATAAAAGGAAAAAGTCAGTGTAGTGAAAACGAACAAAATGCTGACTAAACAGTATAAGGTTATGGTGTGGGCATAGTAATGCATCAGTTCGTCAGCTGTAACAAATGCACACACTAACTCTTCCTCCTCATACAGGGTGCCATTTCTTTTGTCCTAACTGAGTAGCAAGTCTTACTTGTCTTAATTTGCGAATTTGATTTGGATTGCTTTCTTTCAGGTCATTAATATGAAAGGGCCAGGTTTGTAATTATGTGTATAACTGCAGTAATTCATCAGCACTTATATGATTTGAAGCTCATCAATTGAGGTTCATGTTAAAGCGTCTGTATGTACGTTTTTCGCAGACTCACAAGGGTAGGCTACGTGAACTTGCTAGGTTTTCCTGAACACCACGTTATTCATGTGTGTCAAACTTCTGGCAAATGATTCACGAGTAAATTTCTTCACATCGAGTGTGATCAGTGAGTCCCGATGTATTGCAATGTAATGGAGCATTTCTTTAAAATGGCTAATGCTCCTGTAAAAGCATAAACTAAACATGAACTTGGCGCACAGCCATAAACTCGAGGGTGTAACAATCAGGGGAGGCTGTTAGCTAAATCACATTCAAGTGTGTCGAGTTAGCCAAAACTACTTCATTCTCATTAACCTGTTTTGTAAAATAGATACTAATTGATTGATTTTAGCAGTTTGATAAAAAAGAAAACAAATCTCGGTATGGAATTGAAAGAGAAAAAAAAAAAGATTGTCTCCTATTCCAAGCAAGCAAAAGATTTTTACCCTGCGGCTAATGTTCCACTCTGCTGCTGCCAGACGAATAATGATTTTAAACAAAGATAGAGTGGAAGTTTCGGGTGGTTACTCATTAATGCAGGAGTTGCTAGATGTTAGTTTCTTCTTCTTTTCCAGAGAAATGTATATATACAGGAGTTAGACAATGAAACTGAAACACCTGTCATTTTAGTATGGGAGGTTTCATGGCTAAATTGGACCAGCCTGGTGGCCA
>JAOUQY010000034.1:7122559-7134800 GCA_028566355.1 Doras micropoeus | reverse complement strand
AAAAGTAAATGGACAAAAGGGGTGAAGATGGAGAGAGCGCATGAGGGAGAGCAGACAGAGAGAGGGACTTGACTACAGCTGAGCAGAGAATGAGCAAAGTGCGTTTGTGCGTGCGTGTTTTTGTTTCAGAACTACAGCTGTGCACTTTTCTGCCATGTTGTGATTTAACTTGATAATGAAACGTGCTACGTGCAGCCATGCACTCAATCACACACACACACACACACACACACACACACACACACACACACTGCACAGCGATCAGTTCTGACCCTAACAGGTGTGTGAGCCCGTACCTATCAGCCGCTCGTCTCTCACTCGTGTCTTTCGGTTCCATGCATGTGCAGCATGGATCTGTCATCTGTCCCTCGCTCCTGCACTCATCCGTCAGCGCTCAGATTTTCCACTCCACCTCTGTTCTAACAGTTGCACACATACATCCTGCCCAAGAAGTCACAGCTGCCTTAACAGACCTGTCTTCTCTCATGCCGGTCCAAACACAGCTTGACCTTACTAACTGAATAAATTAATAACGTTTATGATACTGCTAATGTGCTTAATCGGTCATGACCTGTTTAGTGCTAAAAGGCTAATGAGTGAAAGAAGCTCATAAGTGAAAGAAGATTATAGTCTCTAGTTGAGCATTGTGCAGGCTGCATGTCGCACTTGCCAGTAAAGATGTTCGGCTCAGTAGTGACGAGCAATTTAATGTAAGAACAGGATGCTTTTAATGTTTCAAAACTTTTAAAGCGTTTAAAATATTATTATATGAATCACTTCTAATGTACAGTTCAGACGTTCCTCAAACGTGGGGCCACAGCTCCTTCAACATTTACACCAAACTTTAAAATGACTTTCTGTCATAGTTGAAAATAGGAAAAACATGGACTTGCCCAATCTTTAGAGATGCGTGAAGTAAGAATAGTCTTTAAGATCGGGTCTTTGATGGTTAGGTGGATTTAGCTCCACCCCTGGTTCTCTGGTGACCCTCTGAGTATTGTGTCTACAAAATGACTGACAGGAGGCACATCAAAAGCAAACAAGCATTCCAGACAGGGCGTCTGTTCTCCAAATAGATTTTCTCTGGATCTTAATAAACTTTTGCTAAGGCCATGGTTTAATCCATGTTCTACATACACCGAAGTACCAGAAAAACTGGTATAGCAGTTAACACTTGGTAGGTCCCCCACAGGATCTTGGAGGGAACGCTGCTGGAGGGTCCTCACACTGATGTTTTTTGAGGCCCCAGCATTGAATTCCGACGTTACTTGAGGCAGTGTTACGTGCATATCGCGTGAAATAATGCTCGCTAGCCGACGCTGCTCAGGTTCACCCAAAGTTTTTTTTTTACGGCCACGCTGCTGTCGTAAGTTCGAGGTTTTGCTGGAATTCGTGTAGTTACGGAACACCCCTGAAATGCTCATACGTAAAAATCCAAACTTTTGTTCTACGACGGAAATGCTACGACTCATCTCACAAGCTCCAACTATCACTCACAAAACCGAGGTACAGCATTGAGGCGTTAAAAAGTCACCGACAGGAATGGACCCCAATGTGGTCTTCTGTTCTTGAAACCAATTTTCGTCAAGGCTTGATGCGTTGTTTGCACCGAGGCTGCTTTCACACATGGTCCATTTTGCTGGTCAATACCCAAGTCTGAGTATTCCCCCCTCCCCCTGCCATAACTGGTCTCCCTTCACATTACATTTTTTATTATATATAGCCTCTAACAACATCTTCCATGTCATCAGAAACGTTTAATTCCTAGATTTGGATCAGACAGCTTCCAAACCAAATGCGAAGCACTCTGGAGTCTGGTGCCCCAGACCCCCCCTTGCTGATGGACTTGGTGGTGTGGAAAAACGAAACATCAAGTGGCCTCGGTATTGCACCACAAGCTCAAGCATAAAACACCCTTTTCAGCTCACCGCAGGTGCGTCCCCGGTGTGTGATTGGTGAGCTGTGTGTTGACTGTGAAGCGTCCTTGGGTTTGAGAAAGGCGCTATCTGAAATGCAACTTAATTCAAAGGATTTCCACCCCCAGAATTAACGCGAACTGGATGTTAAACTCTGTGTGACCTCTATAGAGATGTCGTGTGTAAAAATCCCAGGAGAGCAGCAGTTTCAGTAATACTCAGACCTCAAAACAATGGCCAAAACGGGATCACACCTTTTCACAATTCTGATGTTTGATGTGAATATTACTACAGGATTTTATGCATTGCCCCGCCGCCTCTTGATTGGTTGGTTAGTTAGGCACGGTGCGTTTGAGAATTATATGAAAACATGGAAAGCACAGAATTTAAACGCATACTGGAATTGCTTGCCCACACTTCTCCACCAGTTTGAAATTGCCAGTTTGATTCATAAGGAGCTAAGAAAACACATTTTTCTGGACAGATTCTTCTTTCTCTGCCAGTTAGGTCTGCCTCTTGTTCTGTCCTTGTCTTGGTCTCTGTTTTTGTGAACATTTTAAGACAGTAGGGAGGGACAGGAAGTGAAAGATGAAATGATATGACCACAGAGAAAAATGCACTGTAGCTTTTTTTCCCATCTTTTTGGGCCTTGCATTGACAATTATTGAAAATCCTAACTGTAAAGAAAACCATACCAAAAAAATGTATAAAATGAAACTGATTTTTCAGACTTAATCTTTTTTTCCTTCTGGTGCCTTAAATCTTAGGCAGACAGCTGAGTGCACTGTGCCCTCCAAAGAACACTTCCCAGGTTATGACCCCCTCATGATTTACTGCTCCCAGCTGACCCTGCCTGGAAAATATTGCTCTGTTCCAGCTAGAGGAAGAAGAGAGAAATGAAATCAGAGAGAGAGAGAGAGAGGCTCATTGGAGAGAGACTGTTGGAATATTGTTATGGATTGGAGTTAGGTTAAACTATCTGATATGTTAGCTCATCCTGATTTGAAGAGCCTGGTGGTGTTTTATTTGAGCTGGGAATATTGGGCTTTAAATGATTTATTCCTTTTCTTAGGCAGAACGAGTGTTTAATGGAAAAAAGACAAAGAAATTGGTGCGTGTTTTTATTTCTTGGGGGGTTTCTGAAATCAACACACATACATACACCCAACGCACCTAATATTTGGTTAAATGTCCCTTGTACCATGGCCAGTCACTTTTGGTAGCCATCAAGAAGCTTCTGGCAGAATCTTGGTTGGATATTTGTCCACTCTTCTTGGCAGAATTGGCACTTAAATGTTTAAATGTGTTGGTCTCCTGACACGGACCTAGCTTTTAAGCACAGCCCACAAACTTTTGCTTTGGTTGAGGTCAGGACTTTGAGAAGGCTATAGCAAAAAGCTTAAAGTTAGATGGCTTGATCCATTTTACAACCAGCTTTGTGTGTGTTTGGGGTCATCATCCTGTTTCAACACCCAATTGTGTCCAAGTTTCAACTGTCTAACAAATGTATATATACGGACTACACCACGTTGGGGCGCAAGGTGTTCTAGGAGATTAATCAACATTCAAGTGGTGTGATGCGTTAGTAGTCAAAAGCTGTAGTTGTAGTATCTCTGTTGTATTTTTAGCTCTGGAAAAATCTGCCAATTTTCATGAAACTTAAAGGAAGGGTGTAGCGTGGGCCAAGGAGGAACCCATTAAGGTTTGGAGCAGATCTGAGTTACAGAGTGGATCAACGTATTATTTTTGGGCAAAAATGTGTCACGCATGTTTGTTACACATGCCTGATGCCATCATAAAAAAAGACTTGCCTCTTGGCGTTGGCAGAGGTCTACACTCTCCGAGTGCCATGTAATCATGAACCCTGGTAAATGCCCAGACAATTACATAGAAATACCAGAAAAACTGGTATACCAGTTAATACTCGGTACAGTCCTCACGCTGTTTGTTGACATCAAAATTGTGATATCGTGCCATTCTCATGCAGAAACAACTCTAGAAGCTTCCATAGATGTCTGTCACTTTATATACATGCTGGTGGGCCAAACCAATGACGAGCATAGGTTGTGGTGCAGCAGTACCAGTTGTCTCCCATACCAGTTTTTCTGGTACTTCAGTGTATATTGCATTGTCCAGTATAAATGAACCTCGCATTGCTACTTACTCAAATGCTGTAATGTTCTTAGGGCCTAATTCTAAAATCTAATCTAGCATGAGCCTTAGATCATCCTTTATATAATCATGACTGCATTAAGAGTCTTCTACATCACTATGGTTCCATGTCAAATCCCTGACTTTGTGGGGAGGATCGATTAGGAGCTTTGCCACATGTTTACATCTGTCTCGTGCCAACGTGTCGTCTGGCACTCGTTTAGAAAGAGACATAACACTGAACTTGCAGTTCATGATTTGGAAGCCTTGGGGGGATTGGGCAGGCCAAAACAGCATTTTATAGAGAAGAGAATGAGTGAGCAAGTGGAGAGAGAGAGAGAGGAATGCTAAAGGCTTTCAGATAATAATCCTCTTCTCTGCTTTGATCAGATGCTCAGCTCCCATCACATTTAGGGACTTTTTCCTCTGAATGCCAAAAAGCAGGTATTCTTGATAAAAAAAAAAAAAAAAACCCTAATAGCTATGATTCAGAATGTGTCTTCCCTACACTACCCTTTAGAGCTTTCACCATTACAGATTCAGTTCACAATCGAATCCCATCAAGATCACAGGGAACATGATGATGATGATGATGATGATGATGTCCTTCAGCTGTAGCATCAGTGCAAGGCCTGTGTGGTGGAGACTGATGGAAAAGAAGAGGGAAGAGGGAAAAGAAAACATCAGTATGCTCATAAACAATGATAGATATTATCATCACACTAAATACCGTATACGTGAACACAAGGATGTCGGCACACATTCCAAATGTGTAATGTAGGTCTTACGTACTGCCACGTTTGAAACGGCATCACCAGAAATTGTTATTGTTATATAAAATATTCATACGGAAAAACAGGACTGGATCAACCGGGCAGTGTTCTGTATTTGACCTATCAGAGAACAGAAATGTTTTTTTTATTTCATTTCACTATCTTATTCCTATTTCAGGGTCACGGGAGAGCCGGTGCCTAGCCGGCAGCTTAGGGCGCAAGGCAGGAACAGTCTATCTGTTTATCTATCTATCTATCTATCTATCTGTCTGTCTGTCTGTCTGTCTGTCTATTTATCTATCTATCTATCTGTATATCTATCTGTCTGTCTGTCTATCTATCTATCTGTCTGTCTATCTATCTATCTATCTGTCTGTCTGTCTGTCTGTCTATCTGTATATCTGTCTGTCTGTCTGTCTATCTGTCTGTCTGTCTGTCTATTTTTGTCTGTCTGTCTGTCTGTCTGTCTATCTGTCTGTCTGTCTGTCTGTCTGTCTATCTATCTATCTGTCTGTCTATCTGTCTGTCTATCTACCTGTCTATCTATCTATCTGTCTGTCTGTCTGTCTATTTGTCTGTCTGTCTGGCTATCTATCTATCTATCTATCTATCTATATTTTTTAGATATGTTTATTATTATTACACTTAGATTCTGCAAAGCGTTTATCTGACAGGTCCATGTGAATGAACTGTTACTATGGAAACGATGACATCTAAATACAAATGCATCAATATCAGCGTGAGATTTGACTTGTTTGAGGCATGTGGGACAATTTCTGGGACTCCTCAGCTGAAATCGGTGGGAACAACGTGCTTTTTTATATCCTTTTTTTTTTTTTTTGGCATACGAGCAACACACACCACTGGTGGGATGCCAGACTGGTGCAGAAGTTATAAAGTTCTGTATAAAAATTTGTATATTTCTGGGCCTGCATGATGTAAAAATTTGTACATATGTATGCTGTGTTGTTTTTTTTTGCCAGCATGGTTAAATAGACCTTGTTCATTCGATTGTCCCAGTACATCTTTGTCACTAAGCAAATGAAGTATTGTTTGGGAATTAGCGTGCCTCAGGTGATTGGTCTTTCGTGCGTGCGAGCCGCAGGTTTGCTCCGAGAGCGGCGAGAAAATCATTGATCAAGAGCATCATTTAAATCCTCTGCAACACGCTTTGGTTCTGAGCCTGCCGCTATGGCAACCAGGATGAAAGGTATATTTGTGGCTCATCATGACCTTTCAGAAAAGGCTTTCTGATTTAGCATACACACACACACACACACACACACACACACACACACACACACACACACACACACAGGCTGGGCTGGAGAGCATTTCAGAGCAACCCTGAGCTGTTGTATGGTTGAACACATGAAGGCATGAAGTTGCCATGTTCTTAGGTAAATATTCAGCTTTAGAGCGATAACAGTAAGAACCCCCCTTCAAACATGAATATTTTCTAGCCACAGCACATCTTAAAGTGCTTTATTCCTCATATACTGCAATTTCTTTACTGTTTTTAATTTATTAAAGAACATATCACCCTTTTGTTTATTTACAGTTCTGTTTAATGTTGTGGAACATCTGTAAGAGCAAACACAAGGTCTTAGCAGAAAAATTAGTTATGGAGACAACTTCCATGAACGTTAAATAAATTACGCTTTTATTTTTATTTATTTATTTATTTTTTTTAATGTGTCAATGATTATACGTCTTTATGTACTATTATTTATTTTATTTTATTTTTATTTAATTAAATTGAATTAAAATTTTATTTAAATTTATTTTATTTAATTAATTAATTTATTTTATTTTATTATTTTGTTTTTTATTTGTTTTAATTTATAGATATGTTTATTATTAATATTATTAGGCTTAGATTTTGCGACTTATCCATCGTACACATCCGTGTGAATGACCTGTTACTATAGAAACAATAACATCTCAAAACAAACGCATTAGTTTGTATCAACCTGTGATTTGACTTGTTTGAGGCATGTGGGACGATCTCTGGGACTCCTCGGCTGAAATTGTGATTTCTACCGGCTCTGTTTTCGGAACAACAGATGAAAACGGGTTTTTTTGAGTAGATAATGTACCGGCTCCCTGGCCACGGTGTGGTACTGTGCTGTATATTCTCACTAGACTTAATATAGCCATTGGCATTACATGAGATTGCCTTATTGCGAAAATGTGATGCTCCGTCATATGTTTAAAATACGGCTGAACAGAAAAGAAACAGACACAACCTGAGTTGTAGTGTCAAAGTAGTGGCACTTCAAAACCCTTAAAAATCTATACTCTTAAATATATCATTATTGACACCTTCCTAGTGTGCTGTACTGCTTCCTTATTTGCTGCCCTGGGTATGTGCTTGATTTGCTGTCAATACCATGTGTAATATGGTATTCAGACAATGTTTCTATAGCTCTGCATGAGCAATTTGATTCACTAGTAGTATATATATATATATACAGTATATTAAATTCCTAGCATTCTAGGTGCTGCTGAGTCACTGCAATGTGTTTTGCTCCTGTATTCATAAGTATGTGTGGGTGCTGCTTATGAATCACTGCTCCAGTGTAGCCTCCCTTTGGCATAGATTATCATCAGGTTGCTGGAAAAACAAAGCGAGAGAGAGAGAGAGAGACAGAAAATCGTCTGATCTGGCATCCATTGGTCTAGCCTGTAGTGTAATCAGAGTTCAGCTGTTCAGAGCTGCTGTTGCTGATCTGCTGCGTCTTATTAACGGCTGAGGAGGGAAGAGGAAGGCTGCATCTCGCCCTCCTCTTTCTCTCTCACGCTCCTTCTCCCTTGCGCTCTCTCTCTCTCTCTCTCTCTCTCTCTCTCTCTCTCTCTCTCTCTCTCTCTCTCTCTCTACCTGAGTGAGGGACCAAGACCACAGATTAGCCATAGAGGAGGCTCAGAAAGGCAACACACACACTCCTTCCTACAGATCTGGAGGAGGCTGAGGAAGTGATCCAGAACCAGAACATTACTGGATTGTTGGTTTCGGTGCCTTGTCTTTAAAAAAAAAAAAAGAAAAGGCAGGGACCTGGGGAGCGGTTCCCTGGGATGCTGCAGATGGTTCGGACCCTTGCGCAGTTCACCATCGCCCTGGATGAGATGCAGGAGAACGGAGACAGCCCCAGTGATGACGGTGGAGGAAGCGGAGGTGGAGGGAACGCTGGACGAGGAGGAGGAGGAGGTGGTTCAGGAGCCGCCGGCGAAGAGTCTGATGGGAATAACGGGGTGATGATGATAAGCCCCCAGAACAACACCGAGGTAGAGCTCGTGATGCTGTTTATCACTCCATTGTGTGCCGTCAAGGCTAGTGTTTCTCAGCATTGCCGACCTGTTGTCGCTCACTTTTACCTTGTGTCATCTCTCAGCTCTTCAAGACATTTTAGTCTATGACAGGGGTTAGTAAGGAGGAAGGAAAACACATTGCAGTCAAGATTGTGCGTCAAATCTCTGGACTTTGAGCAAGACACGTAACTGCTTAACTGCTGTTCTTAAACAAGTGACCAAGAATGGTTAATAAAAATACACATAGTCAAATTTGCTACTCTTCTGAGCTTTAATTTCATCCATTTTCAGCACTCAGGATCTTATATAGGGATTCTTCTTTTGGACTTATTTTCTTTACATTGCATCCTCTCAGTTAAGCTTGCGTGTGAATTCAGTGCGATTAGTCATTTATGTGTGCATGCCACCATCTTTCCAGAGCATACACACAAGTGTGTACCTGTCAGCACGCTTCCAGCCCCACCCTCCTCCGCTCACTTAGAGCACATCCTAAACACTGCTGCTTTTAGGAAACGGTTGTGATGTGTTCTGGTAGTTGTATAAAACATGTTATACACTGAAGTAAAACTCGGTACGGGATCTTGGAGGGAACGTAACGTTGCACAGTCCTGGCGCTGATGTTTGTCGAGGCCCCGGCATCGAATTCCGATGTCACTTGACGATGAAACGATTCTCGCCAGCCGACGCCGCTCACGTTCACCCAGAGTCTTTTTACGGCCACGCCGCTGTCATAAAGTTCGAGGTTCTGCCATAATCCTTGGACTCACGGTACACCCTTGTAAAAATCCAATCTTTGCTTCTACCTCTGAAATGCCATGACCCACGTTCTCATGGCGGAAACAGCTCTAGAAGCTTCCACAGATGTCTATCGCTTTATATATGCACTGCCGGACTCAACCAATCACGTGCGTCCGTGGCCTTGCTGTGTATTTTGTATAGGCTTTTGTATAGTACCAGTTTTTCTGGTACTTCAGTGTATATTGCAAGTATGAATACATTTTTTGCATCATGTACAACTCGGATGTTAAGACCTCACCCCCTCGTCCTGTCTTCCATTCAGGAGCAGGCTTCCTGGCTACAAATGATTTCTATTATTTCTAATTTATTCAAGAGTAAACACGATCAACATTCAAAAAAACAGATGAGCCGTTGCTCTGAACACTAGTTTAATGTGAACTATATGTAGCGTGTACTACGAAGAACTTTTAATAAACAGTTATTATTGGGATTGTAAAAAGATCTTGCCGCATGATTCCCATAAACCAGAATACTGATTGGCAGATTTCTGGCTAACGTGAGTAATTGTTATTTAATTGCCGATTATGGCGATTATATAGAAAAAGGAACAGGAAGTTGAAATTGAGAACACTGTGCATGCTGTATTTAGAATCTGCTCCACACAGCATCATCCGAGGAGGTATTCTTACCACTCCGACTCATAATCTGCACAAATGGGATTTACTCGTCAGCGTGTTGACGTAGGAAGTGGAACCAGCAAGAAGAAGAGATTGGATTTTGCTTTTCATTAAGCGCTGTGTGATTTTGTAACGTCGAACCATGTTCTGTTCCCCGTACAACAGTTATCCTGTTGCTGCTCAGCTCCCCACCCCCCCCCATGCTTATCTTGCCTGAGTATTATTATTATTATTCATAGCTGGAGGAGGAACCTAAGCATTCATAAAATGTACGACAAGGGTCTGATGGAGATAGAAGTTATTTTTGTTCTTCCAGTTTTTCTTGCATTTTTTTTTTTACATTCTTATCATTCTTTCAGTCCCTCCTTCTCCCTCTCAGTCCTTTCACCGCGTTCTCATCTGGACAAAAATAGCCGGCTGTCGTTAGTTAAGACAGTGTCCTAATGGCTCGTTTCAGTTAGGTTTCAGGGAGCATCTGATAATAAAATATTCAACTTCTCAGATATGGTTCGTGGTTCTAAATAATGGGGACAAGACCAACGAGTCCATGTCAAGACCTTAAAGGGTCGAGTCTGAGTCAAGGCCAAGACTTTGGGATATTGGGGCAGTCGAGACAAAGTTAAGACCAAGGCTTTGGAGGAGGTTAGACTGAGACCTAAAAAAAGGTATCAGATACATAGCACCAGTTAATACAATGGGATTGAATAGGTTAATTTTATTGATTTTCTTTATTAATGTGTAGAATTATTTTGAGAGTATGAAAAATGAAAGTGTTCATCATTGTTGTCGTGGTGGGAAAAATGGACTCAAGGTTTAGGTCCTCCTCAAGGTCCAACCCATGCTGCTGTAATCCAAGACCAAGTCAAGATTGAGTAGAATTACTTTCAGTTCTGAGATGAGACTGAGTAAGTCTAACCATAACCAGACTTGATTACTACACCACTACTAAGTCATTTTTTTCATTTGCTAGACAAAATTGGGGCAGTATATTTCAGTACAGACATTGGACTACTGACCAGAAGGCCATAAGTTCAAATCCCACCAGTCAAGTTGCCACTGCTGGGCCCTTGAGCAAGGCCCTCAACCCTCAACTGCCCAGTTGTATATATGAGATAAAATCTAGGTCACTCTGGATAAAGGCGTCTGCCAAATCGGGTGAAGGGTCTTCAACGAGGGTAGGGGTTCTGGGTGAATGGTCTTCCAAGGAGGCAGCCGTGGCTCTCTGCAGTCCAGGGATTTAAACTCACAGAACTGTTCATGGCACAAGAAACTCTATGAGATGTTGCTGTATTTAAAGCATTTCCTGTAAGACGCATGCGGCTCAAGAGTTTGTGTTCATGTCTGTCCTGTCTCCAGTATATAAATATGGTGAACTTAAAACACAGTGTGTTTATACGACACTGTAATTGAACTGTTGGAAAATTTGAATATTTTTAACCAAAACGGTGTAGAAATGTACACTCATGGGTCATAATAGGTCATAGCATTTCAGAGGTAGAAGCAAAGTTTGGATTTTCACATATGAGCATTTCAAGGGTGTACCGTGACTACAAGAATTCTGGCAAAACCTCAAACTTACGACGGCAGCGTGGCCGTAAAAAGACTCTGGGTGAACGTGAGCAGCGTTGGCTGGTGAGAATCGTTTCACGTGATAGGCGTGCAACACCGCCTCGAGTAACACCGGAATTCAATGCTGGGGCCTCAACAAACATCAGCGTGAGGACTGTGCAACGTTCCCTCCAAGATCCTGTGGAAGACCTACCAAGTATTAACTGGTATACCAGTTTTTCTGGTACTTCAGAGTATTTACTGTACACATTTTTATTTTAGAAGCCTGCACTTTCTGCCTGAAGAGATCACCTTATATAAATAAGGAGACAGTCAGGCTTGTCTAAAGATGATGTTTTAGTAGATAACCTGCTAGCTAAGTGAACCAGGGAATGTCATACCTTGACTAGGTTGTTGGATAGTGAAACAGATATAAGGCTAATGCAGTGGATTCACATGCATACTATAAACAATGCGTTCCTTTTTGAGTCTGGTTCCTCACCACCGGCACCTCAGGCTTGCTCATTAGGGATGTTCATGCACATCTGGATTTCTCTGAAGATGCATAATAACAGTGTCTCCTGTTGAAAACGCTATACATATTAAACTGAATTGAACTGAAGTTGCTGAAGTAAATGGGTATATATATATCAGCTGATCAGAGATCAGTCAAGTCGCGAGCGGCAATCCGGCCTCTGTTCCTTAAATATCCTCATCCTTCTCCTCATCTGTGTTGGATGATATTTAAATGAATTGGTTTGTGTCTTTCACACGTGTCAGAAAGGAAGCTTTTAAAAGCAGTTTTCTCGCTTAGGACCTCTCAGACTAACCTCCTTAGTCCTAGAAAATGCTAGAGCATATGGGTGAGATACTGTGTGCAAAAGGGAAATCTGTAGTTTCCAGGACAATTTTTAGCGGAGACACTTTTCTATAGTGCAGAATTACAGTTGAACCAGGTTTAAATGACCTAGATTTATTAGATGAGCAGCCTTGTTATGATCAGTAATGGGTGGAAATGGAATGGCCTAAAGGATGGAAATGAATACACGTACTACATACAGGGGTTGGACAATGAAACTGAAACACCTGTCATTTTAGTGTGGGAGGTTTCATGGCTAAATTGGACCAG
>JAOUQY010000034.1:6983273-7005698 GCA_028566355.1 Doras micropoeus | reverse complement strand
TTGGCCGCAAAAGGAGGCCCTACACCATACTAATAAATTATTGTGGTCTAAAATGACAGGTGTTTCAGTTTCATTGTAACCCCTGTATATACACACTCCATTTGTGGCAAATTAAACCATATTCCTGTCTGTCTGCTGTGTATTTACTGTATAAAAGCGTAGGTGATAGTCATCAGGGTTGGAGTGTGCCTGACTCTAGTGTAGACGAGAACACAGTGACTCACAAGTGTGTAATGGGATGATGTCAATACTGGGTTGAAGTTTGACCCTTTTATTCTGACTCACAATCTGTCTCCTTTTGTTGAAATCTTGAATCCTACTTAACGTATTGTACAGTAGAGTAGAATAATGAAAAATGAATGGGCAGTGGAGTGAAGAGAAAGTGAGAGACCTGAAAATATAGGAAGGCAGCGGAACAGGGGAACGCAAGGGCCCGGTGTCTGAGGGAGATGGCATGAGCTCATGAGACATGTTAGACATTTAAATACCGTTTAGTATTCCAAATATAATCAGCAAGACGACAAGAAATGCATATAGTCATCGAAAGACAAGAATATGCTGTTGCTGCATCACAAGCAAGATCAGCCTGTATTCTGATTCAGTATCAGAGCGGAATCAGTTTATCAAATCAGAATCGAATCGAATAGAATTCATGTGCAGTAGTGCAAATGCAATCTGTACAATAATACACCAATGTAGATACGACAGGTAGTAACACAAACTTTACAAAGAAAACAATAAGATAATAAAGAGATTGCAAATACATTGAAGTACCAGAAAAACTGGTCCTGGAGCCTATGCAAAATATATAGCAACACCACATCGATTGTGTCCGCCAGTGCGTATATAAAATGACGGACATCTATGGAAGCTTCTAGAGCTGTTTCCGCTGTGAGAATGGCAAGTTATCATGATTTTGCGATTTTGAACATGGTTTAATAGTTGGAGCTCGTGAGATGGGTCATAGCATTTCAGAGGTAGAAGCAAAGTTTAGATTTTGACGTATGAGCATTTCAAGGGTGTACCATGACTACAAGAATTCCGGCATAACCTCGAGCTTATGACTGCAGCGTGACCGTAGAAAGACCAGCGTCGGCTGGCGAGAATCATTTCACGTGATAGGTGTACAACACCGCCTCAAGTAACATCGGAATTCGATGCTGGGGCCTCAATAAACATCAGGGTGAGGACTGTGCAACGTTCCCTCCAAGATCCCGTGGGGGACCTACCAAGTATTAACTAGTATACCAGTTTTTCTGGTACTTCAGTGTATATGCAAAATGTAAATGCCTTGAAGTAACTCAAAGGGTGTATACAGGTATCTGTGCAATCAGTTATTCACATTATTAAAAAACATTGAAAGTACACAGTGCAATTACACAGGTATGAGGAGTCTATTCAGAGTAGTCCATCAGAGCTACAGCGTGTAGGAAGAAGCTTTTTGTGTGTTGTGCTGCTTTTTTGCTTTGAACTGCTCTGAAGCACTTTCCAGATCTTAATTGCTCAAATAGGCATTGGCCAGGATGGGAAGGGTCTGTAATGATCCTTCATGCATGCTTCCTTCATCAGGGCTCTGACAGGTCTCGGCTGGAAGGCAGGCTACACCCGATAATTTTTCAAAAGAACAATTGATGTGCTGCAGTTTGCCTTTGGCCTGAGCACTAAACCAGACAATTATGGAGGAGATCAGGATGGAGTCGATGAGAGCTATGTACAACTACACCAGAACTATTATGGGGAATTTATTTCAGTTGTTGCAGGAAGGACAAGCTTTGCTGAGTCATTAGTTAGTGTTGTTGATCCACTTAAGATTACATGGCATGATAGGACATAGGTAAACTTTTTTTTTTTTTTGAGCAAGTGTGCCCTTGAGGAATATGAAGTAGCTGTTTTCTAAGAAATCGATCATTTCCAGTGTTTTGAGCTCTGTAGGTGATTGGGACAGCACCAGATTTCCAGTCTGTCTTTGGACTGATCATTGTTGGATATGAGGTCTAAATGTCTTGTCTCATTGATGGACAGTAAAGTCATTAATATATAGGGAGGAGCGAAAGTAGGATATCATCAGGGTGCTTCAGCCCTGAGTGATACAGAGTCTGGCATGATTTGCCAAACAACACATTCTGCTGTCTGTCTATCAGGAAGTCTGTGATTCTTTGGCAGATGCAGTTTGGCAGAATGAACTGAGTGAGCTTCTTGTCCTGCAGCTCTGGAATGATCATGTTGAAGCAGTGTCAAGATGCCGGTGAATGAATTGTAGGCCTGCCTTTTATACATGGTTGACTGGGACATGTAGGTAAACCTCAGGGGTCTTTGGATGCATTTGTGAGGTGAGAATGAGTAGCTCAAAAGGCTTCATTACTGTTCATGGTAGAGCTGCTGGTCTGTAATCATTCCACTGCATAATGATGGAGGCCTTGGAACACGAAGGAACAATGTACAATTCCAGAGATTGATTAAATGTAGAGCTGTTTGGCCTACGCATTGCTGAAGGGTTGGGTGGGGGGATTGGGGATGAGATGTGGACCAGCTGTTTTGCAGACATCTGGCAGAGTCAGAACTTTACTTTTTGATCTCAGATTTTTAAAATCTCAGAGTATGAGCATTGCTACAATGTGCAACACTTGTCTGAAAGCCACCGAAAAGAAGACTGCAAAGGATTACGCAAATCTCACAGGACAGCTACCAGTACAATAGTGGCAGTGTTGAAATGTAAACAAAACCTGCTGATTAATAGACACATATCCATCAAGCTCACTTTGAAGAAAGTTTCTGTCTGTGCCGCCCCATTTTCAGCTCAAGTCCAGCTTGATGACATAAGCAGAACATAGTTATTTTCTGTACAGGTCTATTGTTAGAGGATATTCATCAAATAAGCTCTGAATACGAACAGCTTGTGACACACACATCTCTTATAGAACCCAGCCAAGATATTTGATAATAATTATAGGATCATCTTGTACCATGTGACAATTCTGAAATCAAACCTCCTTTATCAATTTGGTGACCATCAGCTTGATTAGCTGCCTAATGGCAAATGTTCATATACCTTTCATAAAGCAGATCTTTTAGAGGTATTTTATTATTTTTTTATATTTAAATTGGATTTTTCTAAGAAGGAAATATGCACAACTTGCATATTTTTGCACAACTGCACAATATGCACATCATTCACTTCCTCCACTGGAAGAATTGAGATGAGAATGGAGTGGTGCACTTTATGATAAAGGTGATAAAGTGCAGTTATTGCTAGGTCCTAAACCAGTGTGTGTGTGTTTTATGTGTGTGTGTGTCCATCTGTGTTAGTAAGTGGGTGCCAGACCTGATAATGGCCCTTTAAAGACCACAAAACACATTAGACCTAAACACACTGGAGCCAGGTGCATAGGCCAGACGCTCTCCCCTGTAGGCAGGAGAGAAATGTATCCCAGCATTCCTCAGTCAGACTACCGGAAGTAGACAGGCTAAAGTTCCAATAGCCTGCTCTTTACAGATTCTTGATGTTGCTGTACACAAATAGGTAGTCATGTCATTTTTTAAAAGCTTAATCAGTCCAGTAGACACCATAAATAACAAGTTGACATCAACACCACTACCACTGTTTGTCTCTCTCCTGTATCTGAATGTCAAATTCAGTCTATATATTTGGCTTTCTGACTCCATTTGTGTGGTCTTGTTACAGGTCATCGGTTGAGTTAACAGATAAGTGCTCTATTTATAATTCTGTGCTCAGAAGTGACAATTTGACAGATGACTTCATCCTGTTACTCTACAATGTTGCCACCATGAGAAGCAACAATAAGAGATTTCAGATGAAGTGTTGTGTGGTGAAGCAACACATTTAAATAACAGTAAATTCAGTCCCCTGGTGTGGGTTGTCTGACATGTCAGTTCTCTGATAATCTGTATTATCAGATTATAAAATAACCCTGGTTCTAATGCAGAGAAATACAAATATGTGTTGCCCTACAAATTTGTAGCTAGTATGTGTGACTTAAGAGTACACCTGATTGGCTTGTCAGTGTTAAATATAAATTATTCATAAAAGGCGTTTTTAAAGGAAACTATTTTAAAATGGTTTTAAACAACCCCCACGTGTCAAAACTGGTGACAAAAGCAGAATTTGGGTGGGAAAGAGGCTGCTGCCTCAGGAACATCTGACACGGGGTCTTGTTAAGGGGTGATGCATGAAGGCAGAAAAGGGATGCGTCTTTTTGGAAGGTCATCTTAAGGCCACATGCGTCACTTCCCTGTCCATGGTGTGTTTGCTTTAACCATTTTAAATATGGCCTCCATAGAAAGTACAAATTCAGCCTGTTGTATTTATAAGAGACAGCATTTAAAATTGCTGCTGTGGATTTTCTGCACTCTCTCATGTGCGAACCTGACACTGTCTTCCATTAAATAGTGTTATAGTACACCAGAACTCTATTAAACCCCTCTACTGTAGCCACTTCAGCTTTGTAGATGAGTCATTACAGGCTAGAGATGTTGGCTGAACTTTGCTAGAGGTTCTGCGTAGTGTATCAGATCATCAGCAATGGCGGTTACAAGTTGTAACTGCTTTTAGAAGGGCCAAGAGGGAGAGAACAAAGTGAGCGTACTTGCCAAAAAGCCTAATGAAAACTTTGTATCCATTACACTGCAGTGAACGTTTCTCTCGGTGAATCTGACGATGGACTAGAATTAAGTGTCTGCTTGCAATATGTGAATGATATGCTCCTTGACCTGAGCTGTGTCGCCTTTATCGGTCTCCATTGTGTCTGTTTGACCCTCTCAGTGCAGTTCATATAAATGCAGGTCAAGAGGTCATAGGTTAAGGGGTAAAAGTTGAGAATATGGCTTTGGTCACTTTTGCCTTGTGTCCAGACCTAGTCTGTCCAAAATGGACAAAAAAGCGGGAAAGAGAGGAGATAAATCTGAGACTGACCCACCCCAGTACCCGCCCTGTTCTTATCCCTAATACACACCTCTGAGTCACGCTGACCTTAAACATGACCTCATTCTACTTTGTCCCAGGGCTGCCAAGAAAAACCATTAGTCCATAAACTAAAAATTCCTCAAGTCTCTAGACCTCTATGTATTTGTTCTCCAGGTTTTCCCCAAAACCATAATCTATGAATTTGCATGATTGATGGAAAAGCCATGGTATTTAAATGCTGTTTGTCATTCAGACCTATCATGTCATGAGACTGACATTCAGTAGATTCCAGAAGTGTGAACTGATGTGAAAATGTTGTAGTAGAGTCTTTAGAGTCTTTATGGCCAAAAGTATGTGGTTCTTCCCCAAATTGTTGCCACAAAAGTGAAAGCACACAGTTGTCTAGAATGCAAGATTTCACTTCACTAGAACTGAGAATGAAGTGTGTGGATGTATGGGTACATGGTGCCATGTGGTGGACTGCTATCCCATCCAGGCTGTATTCAGTTCCGACTTCAGTGCAACCCTGCCTCGGATAAAACAGTTACTGAAGAATGAATGAATGATCCCCCATCAGTCCTCTTTTGAACTGTATTTGCATTTCAGCATGTGTACAAACTTGTCCCTTGTCCATGAGTATTAGGTAGATTTAATGTCTTTTAAAAGTTTTCTGTTTCCCTGTGTATTGATTACTGCACTGGATTGTGTACATTCTGTTGTTTTGCTTGTCTTTTGGCATCTAGTCTTTTGGACGAGTGGACAAGTTTCTATTTTGGTGTGTTTCTAATTCTGAAATATACAGACATGCCACATTTGCTCCTAATACTTCAGTCACATAAGGCCTAACAATGTTTTGTTTATTCTGTTTTTGGTTCTTCTGTTGTTTGTCTGTTGTTCTTGTTGTGACTGGTTTGAGGCCTATTCTGGGCAATGTTTCAGGCCTTCTTTGTGATTATGCTTATATTTTTAGGCCTCCACCACCAAGTGTGATAAACATGTTTGAACATTTGTCGATTTATATGGCATTATCATTGTAACCAGCAGATTAACTGATTTTGGAGTCCATTGAAAGAAGGTCAAAGCTTAAATGTCTGAAAAAGTTTTTCTTCAATAGCTTCCTGTCTGTTTGAAGTATATTTTTAGGGAATTCAGGCAGAGATGCTCAGAAGTTTTTGTAAGTCCAAGTCAAGTCTTATGTCTTTGAGAGCATGTCCAAGTCAAGTCTCAAGATTGTTCATGAATGTTTAGAGCATAGAGGATATATTGTTCACTTTTAGCTCTAGCCCTAGCTTCATCTGGTAAGAAAGTACAAGTAAATTGGGCTTGTTATTGATGTGACCTCTTATATTTCAGATAATTTGTCAACCAGAATCAGTATCCACAAAACACTGCCAAAGTCCTGAAATACCATGTAGGACATTCTGCATTTTACCTTCAAAGTGTACTGGTTTGTTTCGCTCCTCAGTCTGCTTCACCCTCAGTAAGACAGCAGTGCATGGGACACCGTGTTTGCCACCATACAATACAGAGTGGCCTACACTTGGTGGAGTATTGTTTGAAAGGTCAGGGCAAGAATAGTAGGCATTGTAGTTAAAAAAAAAAATTCTGAACTAATTGTTCTCCTAAAATTCACAAAAGTCACTAGATAGCAGTTGAATTTTGTCCAGCTGAAATTGACATGCACATGCAGGGGTCTCCTCACCAATTTAGTTTCAGTCCATCAAACTTTGCACACTACATAAATCATCTCTTTCAGTGGCTACCAACCTACCCACCATTTTTGCACTTTCTACCCCTTGGCCGAGTGCTGTGGGTGCAATGAATGGCTCAGGGGCCAAAACGACTGAAGGTTCCTCCACCTCTCCATCCAGCTCCATGGCCATGTGTCACTCCCTTTCTCTAGAGTAAGAGCTCCCACTGGACTGAATGAGCCCAGCGACAAGCCTGGTGGTTTAATTTTACAGAGGCAGAGATGCTCAGAAGTTTTTGTCCAAGTTAAGTCTTATGTCTTTGAGAGCATGTCCAAGTCAAGTCTCAAGAATGTTCATCAGTCCCAAATCTCAAGTCTGAGTCTAAAGTCTTTTTGAGGTCAAGTCTCAAGTCAAGTCCCAAGTAACTGTGTGTACGACATAAGTTCGACTCAAGTCCAAGTTGCTAACTCGTGTCCCCATCTTTAATATTAGACATTAAACTTTGTAACAAGAAGGACCAAACATGGGGGTGGAAGTTCTTCTTCTTCGAGTAATATCTAAGTTGTTCTACGGTATTTTGCCTTTTTCCAAACTGCACTTACTTTTTCTGCGTTTTGCAGCAGTTACAAAAAACATACCACTTAACCAGTTTAACACTAATACTTTAACATCTAATTGCTAAAGTACCTTTCCCTGGAAAAGAATGCAAGTCCTTTCTACTGTATGCCAAAAACTTATGTGTGCCAAAAATTCCACACCCAACATAACAGTATCTGTTCAGTATCTGCCAGTGTTAAGCAATGAGTGAGCAATTTGAAAATTGAGTGAGCTCAGTCAATTTGTTAAATGCTGGGTTATGACGTGCTGTAAAGCAGTAGAAATACCTTCACCCAAAACCCATTTACCATCACCACAAAATCTCTTGTAGTGAAGGCAGCCCAAGCTCTGCAAACATCTCTTTCATCATGAACATAAGAACAGTCATTGTGTCCTCTTTCAGAAAAGGAACATACAGCATATGGCAGCTATGGAGCCTGGGGGCACAGCTGACCCTCTTGGTCTGAGCATTTCCCTTTCAAGAGCTACAAAAACCATGGATAATGCATGATAAGATGCTATTGGATACAAAGGCACTCATCAGAACCACATTGTAACTGGATCTTCACCAGAGTGGCCTAAACCACCATGTCCACCATACACATGGTACCCATATGGCTTAGTGGATAACTGCCTTCCCCTCTCTCTCTTTCTCTTTCTCTCTCTCTCTCTCTCTCTCTCTCTCTCTCTCTCTCTTACACTCTTTAACACAGGCATGCTAACCTAATCCAGATCTCCTCTGCCGTGGGCTCTTCATGCCATGTTGTATCTTTTTTTTCATGTTGTCTGCACTCTTAAACCTAAGACCCTAAGGCAGCTGGAGAAGGAAGGAGTACTGGGTTGTGTTAATGGTGAGCAAAGTGTTTAGAGCATAGAGGATATATTGTTCACTTTTAGCTCTAGCCCTAGCTTCATCTGGTAAAAACGTACAAGTAAATTGGGCTTGTTGTTGAGGTAACATCTTATATTTCAGATAATTTGTCAACCAGAATCAGTATCCACAAAACACTGCCAAAGTCCTGAAATACCATGTAGGACATTCTGCATTTTACCTTCAAAGTGTACTGGTTTGTTTCGCTCCTCAGTCTGCTTCACCCTCAGTAAGACAGCAGTGCATGGGACACCGTGTTTGCCACCATACAATACAGAGTGGCCTACACTTGGTGGAGTATTGTTTGAAAGGTCAGGGCAAGAATAGTAGGCATTGTAGTAAAAAAAAAAAATCTGAACTATTTGTTCTTCTAAAATTCCCAAAAGTCACTAGATAGCAGTTGAATTCCGTCCAGCTGAAATTGACATGCACATGCAGGGGCCTCCTCACCAATTTAGTTTCAGTCCATCAAACTTTGCACACTACATAAATCATCTCTTTCAGTGGCTACCCACCTACCCACCATTTTTGCACTTTCCACCCCTTGGCCGAGTGCTGTGGGTGCAATGAATGGCTCAGGGGCCAAAACGACTGAAGGTTCCTCCACCTCTCCATCCAGCTCCATGGCCATGTGTCACTCCCTTTCTCTAGAGTAAGGGCTCCCACTGGACTGAATGAGCCCAGCGACAGGCCTGGGTGCTGCCGGACCTGCCTTTTGGACGCTTTGCTATAGCTCAATGCCAAGTCGGTGCCCATTTCCCTGTGATGCTCAGTGTCACATTAATGAGGTGTCCAGCATAGGAGGAGTGTAGACAGCAGATGCTAAACTCAAAGATCCAGAATGCAAAGTAGCTATAGGACAAAGCAGTTGCATTGTTATAGCAGAGACTCTGCTTAGCTAGTTAGACATGTTCAAGATGTCAAGCCTGTTGCAAGAATAGTAGGCATTGTAGTAAAAAGAAATTCTGTACTAATTGTTCTAAAATTCCAAAAGTCACTAGATAGCAGTTGTATTCAGTCCAGCTGAAATTGACATGCATATACAGGGGTCTCCTCACCAATTTAGTTTCAGTCCATCAAACTTTGCACACTATATAAATCATCTCTTTCAGTGGCTACCCACCTGCCCACCATTTTTGCACTTTCAACCCCTTGGCCGAGTGCTGTGGGTGCAATGAATGGCTCAGGGGCCAAAACGACTGAAGGTTCCTCCACCTCTCCATCCAGCTCCATGGCCATGTGTCACTCCCTTTCTCTAGAGTAAGAGCTCCCACTGGACTGAATGAGCCCAGCGACAGGCCTGGGTGCTGCCGGACCTGCCTTTTGGAAGCTTTGCTATAGCTCAGTGCCAAGTCGGTGCCCATTCAATGCTCTTATTGTGTCCAGCGATGGGTTGGTCTCGGGTGGTTCTGGAAACCGACTCGCACAGAGAGAAAGCACGGCGCACAAAGGGGAGCCTGTGTAGGAGGGAACAGAGTAAATTTACACAAACTATGGGTTCTGAAATCTGGGCTATGCTTTAGTAGCAAAAAATGTTCCAGTGTAAAAGCCAAACGGGAGAGATAGCTAAAGGAAATTGATGTTGTGAGGTGGTTTAATTTGACAGAGGTAGGCATGATTAATTTATTTTGTATGCACGATGCTGTCCTGTTGGAAAACAGTCATCTGAAATGTGAACACAAAATCCACATGCTGTTTATAATTTAGCAACTTACAAAGAAAGGAACACTGAAAAACAGTTAACCTCCATCAAGTATTGTACATGCTCTCTGCCTTGTTGGGTAAGCCATCCACTTTTGTGTCTCTTTCGTTGTCTTCAGACTTCCACCATCATTTACACAATAACACTACCCTGAAACATGGTACATATGTTTTCAATGTGTTTTGTGCTGTTTATTTTCATTATTCCTCTAACAGGTTTATGCTATACTGACCTCCCAGGGGAGCTTGCTAGTGCAGTTAAGAGAAGAAATATTTTCAGCAATCTCAAGCATATGGGAGAACTTGTCACGCTTTACTGTCAGCTCCTATAAACAAGCCTCGCCATTTCCCTGTGATGCTCAGTGTCACATTAATGAGATGTCCAGCATAGAAGGAGTGTAGACAGCAGATGCTAAACTCAAAGATCCAGAATGCAAAGTAGCTATCGGACAAAGCAGTTGCATTGTTACAGCAGAGACTCTGCTTAGCTAGTTAGACATGTTCAAAATGGCAAGCCCGTTATTGTTCACTCAGCATTGGCATGACAGCTAAAGCAGTAGAGTACAGTTGAGGAGGTGTTATGGGTTATATAGCAAACAACATGTTTGGAATTCATTTACAAATTAAATATTTGTTAAAAAAACGGCACCGAAGAGGATTTTATTTATGAAGATTAATATGCAAGACATTTGTGGATTTTTTTCCCTTTAAAATAAATAACAGTGTTATCTTTGGAGCTGCAATAGATTGTTACGTTTGTGCTGAAGCTATCTATGTAGGTGTCACTTTTTTAGATCCTACAAATTTACCCATGGCTGTTTTCTGCAAGATGTAATTTGGGCTAAATTTGAGGCAACATCACATGTATACACTTTAAGGCAGGCAAATATATTTATTCTATTATTAAATAGTTTTTATAAACAGTATTGTGTAAATGGTTTGTCTTTTTTTTGTGTTAAGAAAAGCATATAATCCTGAATCTTGTCTGTATTGTTGGGAATGGTGAGTGGTGTCCTTTCCCACGTAGCGCTAAGCATGTGGCGAGCTTTACCACTTTTTTCTTTTCTTCCATCATTTTAAGGAAAAGGGTTTGTTGGATCACCGAGCAACAAATCCCCATAAATGAATGAATGACTGAATCTCTATTGTTACAGTGTTTCAGGGGTTGTCATGCAGTATGGACTGTCTCTATTTTTAAATGGCTAGCTAGCTAGCTCTGTCTGAGGTAAATGTTTACTGCTAGCTAACTGTGCTTTTTGACTTGAATCTCAGCTGCTTTCTGCTTTACGTTTTGTCTGAAATCAGAACCTACTGATTCTCCTTTTCAGTTCCTGAGAACCTGTGCAGTTTGTGAAGGTTTTTTTTATCTCTTTTCTCACAGACAAAGTTTCCCATACTCTGTGTTCACTATTAGGCTAAAATAGGCTTGCGGATTTTGCACTGGGTGTTTCTAAACTGGATACCATTCTTAGCTTTTGATTAAATGCTCTAGCTAACCCTCACTCTACAGACCAGAAGCCATGAAAGGGTTAAACTCTGTAGCTCATACACACAGATTTGTGCTTATTCAATATGATAAGTGGGTCTGTGTCCATTAGCCTGTACAGGAAGTCCTGACATCCTATTGTTTCTATCTTGTCTAGGTTATTGCTGAAAAAGCACATACTGACTGGCGTGCTATCTCTCGCTCTTTCATTCCTGCCTCACTTCAGCTGAGTCAGTATCATCCCGGGGCCAAAGTCAATACGCATTTCTCCCACACATACACTCTTTATTATCAACTGTCTATTTAAATGGCCCTTTTCTCTGAAGGGCTGATCTGCCCTGATTGATGTTTTACGAGTGAAAAGGTCTGATGTGGGATCTGAACCTGAGAGATGTTGCTTCTGAGAGTAGACATGGAGTAATAAAGAGTGTGACTGTCTTTTGTCACAATTTGGCAACACTGTTTGCAGGGTACTTGAGTTGGGCCTTCATGATAAATCCCTAACCATTTTTTTAATAAAGGAAAGATTTAAGAAAGGCTTATATTGACACTTTAGGTTACATTAAACGACAGTGTCCTGGAGTACACCCAAGGAAATGTGTTAAAATGTGCAGGACCAGGGTTGGGAGCCAGTACATTAGTACTGCTTGACTATAAGACTAAGCTGTGTCCAGGACTTTTGAATGTCATGTAGGCCAAATAAGGTTTCAGAAGAAATTCTCTGGAAGGGTGTGTGAGGTTGTGAACTCAAGTTTAGTTTAGATTCTGCAATTTTCTGCTTGATTCTAACTTGTAATATTTTAGTTATGATGTTCAGTTGGGTGATATGTTGATGAGAGGACCTTCACATTTATACACCATCTTTAAACAAATAAGGCCAAACTTATCCTTGGGACTTCCAGATGGTTGAGTCTCTTGAACCAGCTGTTTTGATTACTCAGTCCTAAATTCTTTAATCCAGTGGCTTTAAAATGAGTAAAACATCATAAAGAATGTATTTAGTCCTTGAATGCAGGAATCATAGAAATCAAGGGATGAAGCAGGAGGCTTCCAGAGAGAGATGTGCTTTATATATGTCATAGGTTATAGTGTGTGTGTAGTGTAAAGCTTATGAAATAAATTATCCAGCCCCAGCAAATAAAAATGATTCATTCATCCATCCATTCATTCATTCATACATCATTTAGCACTTTATCCTTGCCTGGGTTGCAGTACCTCCAGAGTCTATCCTAGGAACTCTTGTCTTAAGCCCCTAATACAGCCTGGTTGTGACACCAGTCCATCGCAGAACAGCATGGAGTACTATGTTGTATAGGCTGAAAGCATCCAAGTACCCAGTGCACACATCCACAAATGGCTTGACAGCTGTTAATTTAGTTTGTAATTACACTTTGTGATGTATAGACAGATCAGTTATAGCCAGTGACGGGTGATGCAGCTGGGCAACAGATCATCAATAACTGACATTGCTTTAAAGTAGCGCTTCACTGAGCAAGGACTGATGCATTTGGCATCAGTTCTTCGGTTCTTCCATCCTGCCTGACTGCCACCTTTAGGAAGTCTAATAAACCCATGACCAGTTAGTTTCAGAACTGAGAACTTTACAGTTTCTGTCTGTTCTTTTTGTTATGTTTTTTGTCTTATTAACAGAGACTGGGGAGCAAACGATTGCTTAAATTTCGTATAACGTAACTGATAACAGGTTTGTCCTGTGTACACTCCATAACACTGGATGTAACTAGAAAGAATTAAAAAGCACAACATTAATAAAAAAAACATTCTAATTAATAAAACATTCTTCATTAATAAAGTAAAAATTGTAATTGATTGTGAATTGCTCTGGTATAAAGAGGAGTAAAATAATTGGTGAATTTCCCTTATTGGAAAATAATCAAATCCGGAGCGGTAAACCAACACATGGCTATATTTCTCTAATAGCACATGCTGTTGTTTTATTCCCTATTTAATACTATATAAGCTTAGACATTAAAGGATAAACTATGCCAATTTGGGCAAATGAAGTTATTTGTTTGCAGCAGTTATGATTGAAAGGGATTGATTCCAAAGAAATGGTTGAGTTTAACTCATGGATTCTTGAGCAAGACTCACTTCCACTTTTCACTGCATAGATTAGTCTAAATGTAAAAATGAATGCACATCAGCCTGCCATTCTACAGTATAAATAGCATATATTATGCCATGGAGTATACACAATTCTTGAACCTATTAAGCATTCTATTATGACTTTGATTTCCCTTTTTAACTTTCCTTGCTGTTACTTTTCAGAGGTTACACTTCTTTGCTGAGCTGAGTTTAGTTTTCCTCAGGTGTTCCCAGTAAAGCAAAAAAGCCAGTAAAGCAAAAAAGCCAGTAAAGCTGCGGTTTATATGTGACAGACACTAGAAACATCAAGAGTGCAGTGTGTTTCCCAATTTCCTCTCCGTTTTTCTCTTATCACTCGCATTCTCTCACCCATCTGAGACTTCCTGCCAAGTTCTTACAAAACAGGAACTAACTGAGCCTGCAGTATAACGTACTGGGGTGAGTTAAGGTCTTGCATCTTGGTATATGAGCAATGAATATACTCCTTAATAAGAACACTGAGCTTTTTACAGCATACCCTTAGGATTAATCATTTCTGTAAATAACTACACCCTTTATTATTTTTGTTAAAGTCTGTAGTGAAATTAAAATAGGAGTTTTCAAATGACTGCTGGACAGCCATCAGAAAAGGCACCAGACTAGAAAGCTGTGTGGGGTCTGGCAGAAGATCCACAAAGCTTCTCAGCTCACAGTAAATTGAAGGAACTCATTTTTATCTTCAATCCTCAAGCAATGCACTTCCACTTCATAGTTGTACAAACTGATAACGCATTATTGTTCTACAGTCTTTTTGTATTACTGTCTTGTATTTTGCACCCCTTAGGAACTCTCTGTACTGTGCGCTGTTGTTTTTACTGTACACAATCAATCATGCTTTTATCACAGCGTGCACACCTGGGATAAACACACAGTGAAGGGCACCTTGGCATCGATTCTGCAAGTCTCTGGAACTGTAATGGAGAGATTAACACTATTTCCCATTAATTCTGGAGACGCTGAAGGCCATAGTATTTGATTTATATTATTTTCCCCCTCAGCAAATGATTCGGTAAGCCCATATGGAGTGTAGATCGGGGAGGGGTCGTCCTAGAAGGGACCACTCACATCAGAAAGGAAAGACTTCATTTCATAGGATAAAGGTGATCAGTCAGAAATACTTCAGTCCTATATATACAGTTCTTGAAATTGTCTAGCTGATTTGGTGTCATAGTTGTCACCACTGGCACATCCAGTGACACTGTTTTTTAGTTTTCATAAAATCTCATTATATTTGTATACACCATAGCATTAAAGCCACCCGCCAAATATTGTGTATTCCCCCTTGTGCCATCAAAACAACTCGGACCAGTCGAGGCATGGACTCTGATCTCTGAAGGTGTGTCGTGGTATCTGGCACCAAGGTGTTAGCAGCAGCTTTTAAGTGATCTAAGTTGTGAGGTAAGGTCTCCATGGATCTGGCTTGTTTGTCCAGCACTTCCCACTGATGCCAGGACCCACGGTTTCCCTGCAGAACATTTTCCTGCATCCTGTTGCCATACAGATATGTAACACACACACATGCAGCCATCCACATGACCAAGCCACCTTCTGTTGCTTCCTGGTCCAATTCTGATGCTGATGCTGATGCTGATGCTGATGCTTTCAAGTCAAGTCTAGTGTTGTTTTTTTTTTTAGATAGACAGCGATCAGCATGGGTGGCCCCATACGCAGTAAGCTGTGATGCACTACGTGTTCTGACACCTTTCTATCATAGCCAGCATGAACTTTTTCAGCAGCCTGTGCTACAGTAGCTTTTCTGCGGGTTCAGACCAGGTGGGCAAGTCTTCACTCCTCCCACTGCACATCAATGAGCCTTGGGCATCCAGGACCCTGTTGCCAGGTCACCAGTTGTCCGTTCTTGCATCAGTTTTGGTACTTGCTAACCACTGCATACCAGGAACACAACATAAGACCCGTTGTTATGGAGGCGCTCTGACCCAGTTGTCTAGCCATCACATTTTGGCTTATGCTTCAAACACGTCAACTTCAAGAACTGAATGCTGCCGAATATATCACACCCCTTGACTGGTGCCATTGTAATGTGATAATGAATATCATTCACTTCATCTGTTCTTGGTTTTAACGTTAAAGCTGATCGGTATATAGTACCCCTGCATATAAGCTATGAAATTCTTCAGAGAGTCCTCCGGTAGCCTAAATCCACTCTTTATAGGGTTGGCGTTGATGCTGTGAGCCTGGTATACCATATAAAGGATGTATACTGTGATGAATGACTTTATGATCTCTACATTACCAGAATTTATCCCCTTTCAGTTTAAAGTATAACGAAATAGATTATATATCAAGAAATTCAGCTGGGTTCAGTATTTGAGGGCTTTGTTAGTTTGTCAGTGCTTTATAAGACTCGGAGATAAAGCTATTCTTTAAGTTTGACACTGGGAAGTCATTAGGACAGAGGAAGCTATGGTTTCTCAGTATGATAAGTATGATTTTTTTTTTCTCCAAAGAGAGCACACTACCACATGATTGATTATTTTCCTGTAAGAGCATGCTCTGTTGTGTTTTATCTTTTATGTATTCTCGAGTGCAGATCACAGGTTATCAAGAGGAAGTAACCCATCAAAATGAGAGTGAAGAGAGGAAATCTGAGATTAGAGTGAAACTGACAGCTGCGTGTTAATGTTATAAAGCAACCTCCCCTGCCTTTCTAGTTCTGCCATTTGCTAGTAGTGCCATAATGCAGCGGAGTGTAATGTAAGAGAGGTTTTTAATTGTAAAAATAGTTTTGGGGGGCTTTCATTGTATGTACTGTCATTCAGAAAGGTAGGTATAGTGGCAGGTACACATCAAGTATAAACACACTTTATTTTGCTTTAACCGTGTCGTTAGGCATCATGACTTCCTGTCTCTGGACATCTCTGCATGCTCATGTGCTTATGGATTTCAGTGTTTCAGTTTATCTGGACCACACAGGAAGAGGAAGCTGGCTCCGGTTGCTATAGCAACCCAACCCCTACCCCCAAAGACAGGTGTTTATTGAGCCATGGCTTCTCTCTCTCTCTCTCGCTCTCTCTCTCTCTCTCTCTCTCTTTCTCTGTCCCCCTCTTTCTCTCTCTGTCTCTCTCAGTCTCTGTCTTTAAATAGCCAGACAGTCCAGTTCTAGATGTTTAGTAGGTTTTACATAAAACATACAGAAATATGATCATATCACTACACCTTTCGTACACCTCTAATACCTTTTTTTTCATCTTTCATGGTCAGTATCTATCTTCCTTGCATAAACAGTGGTGGACTAACTTATGACATATAACACATGAACAAGTTACTTGGAAAAAAGACCCAGTTTACACACTGGTTGTTTTATGTGTCCAGAGTATACAGATTGTGTAAATAACCATGTGTAAATTGGGTCATGTTTCCTAGTACTTTGTTGATGATGCATTTAAAACAGATTTAAAGCTAGTGGCCAGCTTACACCATTCATGAGACACATTTAGGCCAGATCTACATACCTACAGAGGCACAGCACAAAATGTGATTGATGCACCAAGCATTAACATTCAGGATCCTAAGGTAGGCGATACCTGTAGCTATTAAATATGCTCCCTGTGAGGCTCGGATTGCAATTTAGAAGCCTCTGTGAAATGCTGGAAATGGTCACAAGGACAGCTGCTAAAAACCTGCGTTCTCGTTATAAGCAGTGTGGAGACCAAATAAATTAAGTTTAGGGTATTGATCTGACTGATGCAGCAAATGGTTCCCAAGTAATTTTACCATAATTAAAATACTGCTGTGTTTTCGAATTAGCATGTCATGTCATAAAAAAACATTTATTTAGGTTTTATAGCTGGCTGTGGTCACTGACGAAAGCATCCCGGTGGACAAACAGCTCCGTCTGGACATTTCTCTAAACCGAGGTCTTAGAAATTTTATGAGAATGAGTAGACCAATCTATGTACCAAAGTTATTTAATATATAAGGAATAAAGCGTGATGGGCCCTTATGTTACAGGACATAAATTAAATTATGGTACTTTGTACTGCATAGCGATGTGAAATATTTCTGCCACATAAAACGAGAGAACACATAAGACATACCAGATTTCTAAATTCTTGCTTAAGCAGTTCTTGAGAAATTGAAAAGTGTTGGTTACAATGCCCATGGATGAAATGTCACTAAATTTGGTGGGTGTCTAAAGAACGTAGTAGTGATGCGCGATGTGAAATTTGATGACGTTTGAATCTTTACATCACAAGATATCGGCTAGTGAAGCCACTCCAGAAATGAATTATAATGACCAAGTTTAACGCAACTCTTAGAGGCTTGCCATAAAAAGTGGCCATAAAAAGTTTATATTTTTTTGCCAAAATGCTTTCGGTGCTACACACTAAGGAAAACAAACTGTATATTCTGTATCAGTCTAATTATATGATGTAGGCAGATAAAACCTATATGACTGCCAGTGCTAGCTGAGGCAGTTATAATAACATCACAAAGTGTTTGTCAAGGCTAGCAATTTATTAAAAATCTTACATTTGTTACAGTTAGTTCATATTATCATTTCCATTAGAACATCTACAAAGTCCTTTTTTGTCAATAGTGTCTGTTTCTTTTCTGTCTTGAAATCAATAATACCAAAAAATACAGCTTTACATGTTACATAGAGAGCCTAAACCTTAAACTGCAAAATCTGGCAACACCAGCGATGCTGCTCCAGGATACACATGTGCTACACTTTATTAGAGATTTCATTTTCTTTCTAGTTTGTAGCTTGGATAGATGCCACCAAATAGTCAAATAGTAAACTATGAACAAAGAAAGAACATGACTACAGTGCATGTCAAATCTGTTGTGAATTCTAAGTTAGTCAACCATGTGTGGCTTTCTGCAAACACAGTCAGCTTCATCACGAATCATACTCGGAGCTGGTGATGGTACCAGGCACATGGTTAAAACCTACTGAGATATGAATCCAGCTAATGAATTGTTGCTTCAGCATGTTGTTGATTGAAGGCTTAAACCGCTTCAGTGCGGTATGAGTGAAAGAGATGTTTGATAAGCGGATATTAGCTGACCGTGCAGCTTTCTTTTTGCAATCGTACTGTATCTCTCTTTCTTTCTCTCTTTCTCTGTTTCTCTTACTCTCTCTCTCTCTCTCTCTCTCTCTCTCTCTCTCTCTCTCTCTCTCTCTTGTGTGAGCCTATTAAGGGGTGTCTTAAGAGCCTTGTCATACACTTATTTTAGACTGCACAGAGAGGAAGGAAAATAAAAGACGTAAGCTCAGCTGACGAGAGCGTCTGAAAAGAGGCGTCTCTCTTTTTTTCGATCCCTCCGTCCCAGAATACCTCCACCCATCCTTGCTTGCACACACCTTAGAATCACATGCAGCCAAAGGAGAATGCCCTCTTTCATTTGGCTATAGGGAGGAGTGTTAGTGAGAAAGAAAGTGTGTGTGTGTGTGTGTGTGATTTCTGTGTATGTTCAAGCAGGACATACCACATATATGACGTGCTATAGCGATGTGAGCTCACAAGGGGAGGGAGAGACAGTACATGCTGAACGAGAGACAAATCTGTAAAAAAAACAAAAGGGGGGGGGGGGTATTTAAAGTGCCCCTGACATTAAAAACTGGTGTTTCAGAGGTCTTTGAGATCTTAAAAAAAAAAAAATGCATTGCTACAGTTTTTGATGCTCGTAAATAATTTCCTGGGTCCACATCTATATCACAGTCTACATCAAAGTTAATGATGTGCAATCGAATCTACAGAGGTGCACATACACAGAATCGCAGGTAGCTAATCTAGTTGTGATCTTTCAAGATTCTGAAGCTGGTGGCCAGAAAATGTACGAGAGATACCAGAGAGCCCACAGCCCACAAGACATCTGAGCCTAAATGTTAATCTGATGTTCATACAGACTCGTGGTTACGCATGGTGAGAATGCACAGCAGTGTCTTCTCAGTAACTAGTGCATGATGCCTGTAACAGTATACATTTGAAAGCCAGGACTGCCCTGAGGCAGGATTTGCATTGCATTGTTTGGCAGTTGACTTTAATTGATGTAAAATGTATGTGATGTTATAAATGAACTAAACATCTATTCAAAGATTTATAGTGTTGTCATGATTAATCGTGGCTATCGCAAGTGCTTGAGGTAGTCACTGGGACAGTGACAGAGAGAGAGAGAGAGAGAGAGAGAGAAAGAGAGAGAGAGAGACTGCTGTAATAGTGCTGTTGTGTCAGAGCTGGGAATGTGGCAGGTGGATATGACATAACTGTGTCATTTTGTGCACGATGAGTGTGAGTGCTGTTTACGCCATACTCTCGCTCTCTGTGTCTGTCTGTGTCTGTCTGTGCCCGGCTGGGGTTCTGTACTGAATATTTTTAAGCAGAAATTCTCACTTGTTTGGCCATATGTCAGATGGATAAAGGGGTTTTTGTACTGTAATTGTGCTTCTCACTTTCCCATATGGAAACGCACATATGCACCCCCCTCACTTCTACAAGCGTATGTCACAGAATTCCTAATGAACTGGCACAGTATGGTGAGGGGGGGGGTGTCTAATGATGTAACTCTTCTGACATTGCTATTGTCTAGTGATGTCGCTGCTCTTTGGTGTTTGATAGCTCTTTGATTCGTGATAAATGGCGTTTAATGACGGGGTCATGAGAACACACATATGGCCCCTCGGCCACACTGTGTTTCCTCTTGCCAAGCACGGGATTCACGCTGAGAGCTTGAATAGCTGTGTGGATGAGCCAATTAACGCCACTTTTGTTGTTGTCGTTTGTGTTTGGTTTTTGTTGCAGGCTTTGCAGAAGCTGGCCAATCAGTATCTGAAGAGGGACTGGCCTGGCATCAAACCAGATGACCAGAGAAACGACTACAGGTGAATTACTACACACACAGTCCATGTTCTCATTGCAGAGATCAACATGCTCTGATAACAAATTGATGAAAATGAAACACACACAATTTCCCCCTCAGCCCAGTTGTAGATGTAGATAAGCGAAGACATAGGACGCTTATAGCCTTCAGTTTAGCATAGTGCAATCTCGCTTTCATTCCAAATATGTTGTAATTTAATCACAGCTTTAGGTCTAGGTTTAGATTTATGCTTCCCCATAGCCTTGTTCAGCGACAGCAAAATGCACGAGTGTTGCCATTAAGCTAATATCTTTAGTTATACAGAAAGCAAAAAGGTGCACATGATGTAAAATTAGCATGTGCATTATGTGAACATGTGATTCAAATCTAGGAAATCAGCAATCTGTTAAATAACCATCTAATGCCGGTGTACTAGTTTAACACCAGGCATCCCAATCCGCATAACCCTGTGAGTTAAAATATATAAAGAGCATGTTGGTCATGTGAGCACATCCTTTTGTGGAGAGCATGTGCCATTAGCAGGAATCATTAAAAAATTAGAAAGAGTTCTTCAGCAGCTTTTAAATGATATCAGCCCTGCTGCGCTGAGATCTATAGTGCTCGGGAAAGAAGCCACGGAAATCCGTCATTTTAGCCGGCTTTGGAACTCTATTTCAGCTTAAAATGACATCATAAGTGGTCCTGTGGAGCTCATTATGTTTCAGTTAATCATTCAATCAAATCTTTTGGGAGAATTTGTACATTAATTTATTTATTTTTAAGATATGGTGAATCTGTAGTAATATTAAACATATGTTCATAGCAGTTTTTGATTGAAGGAGTCTTCTCATTCAAAACATTCAAGGGTGCATTGCTAGGGTGTAACTGCAGTAAATGTAGAGGATAAATTGAATTTTAAAAAGACAAGAATTATAATTTATTTTTTATTTTATATATATTTCAATCATTTTATATTTGTTCCTCCATTGCAGTGTTCCTCCAATACTCTTATATGTCATGTTACATGTGGCTTGTTGCCCAGACACATCCTTAGTAGGGAATGTTGAAAAGATTTAAAGATTGACACTTCCTCTGGTGCAGGAATGTATACGGGGTGTGGAGGGCGTATCTGGAAGGCACAGTGGAGGTGAACCAGACTCGACTCTACATTTGCGATAACTACAAGAACGAGATCTCGGACCCTGCCAAAACTGTACGCCTTTACAAAGAGCAGCAGCTTAAGAAGGTACTGCTCTCACACTCGTTGATTTCTTCTGTATATGTGTGCATCGATGCCTTTGAGTTTATTTTTGACATTATTTTTCACTCTAGAAGAATTTGTAAATAATTTTCCGATTAAACATGATGTGTAGGACATGTTTAACCTGTGTTTAACCAAAGGTTAATTTGGTAACAAGGAGAATAAAAAGATGAATGCATGCATTGGGTAATTTTTAAGCACAAACATCATTACCAGAAAAGATTTTTAAAAAATGCAATAAAAAATTCAATCTGTAATGTATTACTTCACTTGAACCTTTATTTCACAGAAAAAAGGAAAAAGACAATTTCTTAATTTCTTAATTCTGAAATTCTTAATTCTAAAAACTTAATTTAGAAATTGATTTGTGCAACACACACAAAAAATTGGGACAGAGGCCTGTTTATTACTAAAAGGTCACATCACCTTTTCTTTTGATTATACTTTTAAATCATTTGGGAAATAAAGATACTAATTGTTGCACTTTTACAAGTGAAATTTTTACCCATTCTTACAGTATATAAGACTTGAGCTGCTCAACAGTCAGATCACCGTTGTCTGATTCTCCTCTTTGTGATGCGCCATACATTTTCAATAGGAGACAGATCTGGACTGCAGGCAGGCCTGTCAAGCAAACATACTCTATGTCTAAGAAGTGTCTACACTGTCTTTTGCTCCATCTCAGATGACTCTTCAGGCCCAGAGAACAGAGCGTTTCTGCAGGAAAAAAATTGTTTATATTTAACAAATAGAATTACAGGGGTTAGACAATGAAACTGAAACACCTGTCATTTTAGTGTGGGAGGATTCACGGCTAAATCGGACCAGCCTGGTGGCCAATCTTCATTAATTGCACATTGCACCAGTAAGAGCAGAGTGTGAAGGTTCAATTATCAGGGTAAGAGCACAGTTTTGCTCAAAATATTG
>JAOUQY010000034.1:6678668-6689926 GCA_028566355.1 Doras micropoeus | reverse complement strand
GAATGCCAAGAGTGTAAGAGCAAAGCTGTAATCAAAGCAAAAGGTGCCTACTTTGAAGAATCTAAAATCTGAAACATTTTTTGGTTTGTTTAACACTTTTAAGTTTACTCCATGATTCCTTATGTGTTCCTTCATAGTCTGGATGACTTCAGTATTCATTTATAATGTAGGAAAACATTGAATGAGAAGGTGTGTCCAAACTTTTGACTGGTACTGTATTTCTAAAAATGCTTCAGTACCAACATCTAATGCTGTGTGGGTATTATGTGACGTAATGAAGAGATGACACAGTCAAAGCAAAGCGCCCTACAGTCTGCTACTACAGGATCTATTTTATGGCATTTAAATAATAAAGAGTGAAAAGATGACCAATGTGAGCAAGCAGAGCAGAAGCACAGAGTGAGGCCGTTAAAATTGAGCACAGCTGCGCTCACACAAAGCATGGAGCAGTGAAGAGACTGCAGAGAAACTGTCACACTTCAGTTCTGTGAGCACTGAGCACTGAGATGTGCATGCTTCCTGCTTTCCTTTCTGCTTCCGTCCTTTCTGCTCATGCGTTAAGGTGCAGTTCAAGGCACCATGTACTGATTTTGCTTTGTGCGCTCTCTACTAATCATACAAAATACATGTGAGACCATGAAACACAGCATGAGAAATTTGTTGCTAGCCGCACACGGCACCAAGCCACTTAAACAGAACAGATTCATATTGGTATGAATGAGTATCAGAAAACATCTCAGTCTGAAAACATGGCATCGAGGCAGCCCTAGTGATAATAAAATGGAGTTTCCTACAAACGATTTTTCATTTATTTTGTTGCAGACGGACAAATCTGCTTCCATTTACGACAGCAAGCAGTATGTGGAAGCCAATGAAATTGAACCAACTCCGGTACGTACAGTCCTGCAGCACACATTTTGCAATCCGATGAAGCCCCATGTTACATTATTAGCAGTAAGATGGAAATGTACTTGTTTGCTATCACGGTCTCTCAGATAGGAAATGGATCTCTAGTAAAGAGGAAATGTGCCACGGCTAATACAGCAGTGTCATGCCTGAGTGTATTTAGATTATGTTCTGTCCTCCAGCTATGTTGCATTGCAGTGTGTGAACTTGCACATTCATGTTTGATATGTCAAAGTGTGATTCAGTGTTCATTTGAGGCACTTTCAAAAAGTGCTGAAAGTTTGCAGAAATATATATATATATTTTTCCTGTCACACCTCCTGATCTTGTGATAATGTGTTCCCCTGCAGCCTCAGAGCACAGTAAGAGCTCTTTATGATTACCGAGCCATGCGGCAAGACGAGCTCAGCTTCTGCAAAGGCGCTCTGATCCACAACGTTACCAAAGAGTGCAGCGGATGGTGAGACACACTTGAGATATAAGAATGAGAGATATTTCTATTTGTTTCTATAACCTTTAATAATAGACAGTATAGACCCCTGTTGAGCAAGCCAGGGGCAACAGCGGCAAGGAAAAACCTGCTGAGATGGAATCAGGAAGAAACAGACTGAAAAACGGAACTCGCACTCAAACCAGATAGTGAGATTGATAAATGCTTTATATATACTGAAGTACCAGAAAAACTGGTACTGGATGCATGTCATTTACGTGAGATGGGTCATAGCATTTCAGAGGTAGAAGCAAAGTTTGGATTTTCACGTATGAGCATTTCAAGGGTGTACCATGACTACAAGAATTCTGGCAAAACTTCGAACTTACGACAGCAGCGTGGCTGTAAAAAGACTCTGGTGAACGTGAGCAGCATTGGCTAGCAAGAATCATGTCACGTGATAGGCGTGCAACACTGCCTCAAGTAACATCGGAGTTCAATGCCGGGACCTCGACATACATCAGCGTGAGGACTGTGCAACGTTCCCTCCAAGATCCCCTGGGGGACCTACCAAGTATTAACTGCTGTACCAGTTTTTCTGGTACTTCAGTGTACATTCATTAAGCACTTTATTAGGAACATTATACTAATACTGGTTAGAGCCCTTTGCTCTCAAAACATCCTCAATTCTTCATGGCATTCTGGTCCATGTTAATAGTTTTTGCCAGAATTCTTGTCGCCACGGTACACCCTTGAAACACTCATACATGAAAATCCAAATTCGAAATGCTATGACCCATCTCACGAGCTCCAACTATTAAACTGTGCTGAAAAAAAAATCATGACAACTTGCCAGAAACAGTTCTAGAAGCATAGGTGGCGTTGCTATGTGTTTTGTGTAGGCAGGTTTTTCTGGTACTTCGGATATATATGCAGTAAATTGTTACATACTGCAGCTGCAGAAGATTTTAGGGCATGCAAACTAAGCCTTTATCTCTGGTAAATGTTTATTTGTATGCTAGGTATGCTAATGGGTGTCTCTGACCATATTGTCTATAATATATATATATTTTTAGGTGTGGATCTTCATTAAATAAAAAGTTATAATAACTTAAAATAATGTAAAACTAGAACTTCCTAAAAGATTCTCTGAAACTCTCTCTCTCTCTCTCTCTCTCTCTCTCTGCAGGTGGAAAGGTGATTATGGTGGGAAAGTGCAGCTCTATTTCCCGTCAAACTACGTGGAAGAGGTTGAAAACTCTGCCGTTGCTGAGCAGAAAGACCTGGTATATCTCATTTCATACACGAGCTTGCGGTTTATTCTACTGTATACAATATGTGCTTATGTAAAGTCACTTAAATTCATATTTGGTAAACAAACGCATATCTTTTTCAGAGTGATGAAGATAATCCATTAGGTGTCTTGTGTAAAGGTGTAGTGGATATTTCCAAGTGCAATGTTGGTAAGAGCTTCACTTCTGTTTAAAGAAAAGAAAAGAGACAAGAAGAAAATGAAAATGGTGCTTTGCAGTTGAGTGCAAAAGTTTGTATAGGTTTTTCTAGGTTTTATAGAAGCCTAGAAACAAACAGCAACAGGTGTTCTAAAGGTATCAGTATTAAGTTTCTGAATAATGTTAGTGTGCACTTTTCTTGGGTCTAATGACTCCTCATGTCTCTTGCTTTCTTATCTGGATTTTTCTGTATTTTTCCTCTGGTACTGATTCACCTTGATTGTAAAGATAAAGATAAAGATAAAGATAAAGCTGGTGTAATTTCTGTGAAAGTTTATTAAGTTTGGTGATTTTTTTCACTCAGTAACCAGAGACCATTGGGTTGTAAACTTTTACACTCAACTACAACTTAACTACATTACATTCATTCACACTGCGCTAGTGTGTGTCGTACTAATTTCGTATCATCTTTCTGTCCGTGTCCTCAGTGCGTTCAGCCCAACACGGCAGACCCGTGGTGGTGACGCTGCAGAATAAGGACAGTAAAGAGAACGCGATGCCGTTCCACTTGGCCACCGAGACCACAGAGGAGCTGTACGAATGGTACAAAGTCATCTGGGACATCACTCAAAGAGAAGGAAACCGCGAGATTCGGGTAATGATAACGTTATCCCACAAATCCCAAATTGCACCTTGTCCAAAAACATGCATGAGATATTAGGTGATTAGGTCATTAGTATTCAGTCGTTATTTTCTCCATGCAGCAAAAGGAGCAGGAGAAGGTAGAGAACAAAGAAGAGGTGGCTAAAGAAATGTCTGATCTGGTGGTGTACTGTCAGCCACGAAGCAAAGACAAGGATCGATTTGGTACATTCCAGTTTCTCACTCATTTTATTGAACTTGGCTCGTGACGAGGAAATCGCAAACTATCTGAATCTGTCTCTCTGCCACCTATCAGACAATTTCAGCTATAAAGAGGTCCGCTCCTTCGTGGAGAATAAGGTTCCCAGCAAGAGCAGGTCAAGAGAATTCCTTAGGTATAACCGTAAAGCCCTGAGCCGCATCTACCCCAAAGGCCAGAGGGTGGATTCCTCCAACTACGACCCATATTTTCTATGGATGTGCGGCTGCCAAATGGTAGCACTCAACTTCCAAACCTCTGGTAGGTGAAATAGGAAAAGAATTGCATATGTTTCTGAAATGTGATGTGTTCTATATACTTTTTGGATTAAAATCTTGAGTTAGCCTTTGAATTTATAATATTGATAAATAATATTCTCCAAGTTGATTGTTGTTTATTATGTTTGAGAGCCTGTGTGTGAAATCTGGGGTCAAAAATGGGTTTCTTTTCTGTTCAGATAAGTTTACTCAGCTGAACAGCGCCCTCTTTAGTCTGAACGCAGGCACAGGATATGTACTACAGCCTGAGTTCATGCGTGCAGACACCTATGACCCTCAGCAGGAGATGATCACCGTCAAATTCACGCTCTCTGTCAGGGTAAGACTATCATCTGTTACTTATCTATTATTATATTATCGCCTTCGTACGCAGCTCTTCCACGTCTTTTAACTTTGTCTAATGTATGCTGTAGTTTAGTTTAGTTACCTGATTATGTGATAGACATTTACATTTATGGCAAAAGGGTTAAGGGCCTTGCTCAAGGGTCCAGCAGTAGCAGCTTAGCTGTGGTGGGACTTGAACCCATGACCTTCTGGTCAGTAGTCCACATCTTACCCACTGAGCTACACTGCCCTAGATGGAATATCTAGTAATAAACCAGTGACATTATTAGCAGCACTTTAGACGCTAGTAGTTAAGTTGCATGACCCCTTCCAGTGTAAAATACTTTATAGTGAATTGGATATTTTCCAGAAACAGCAAGTGTTTTTTTCCTCTTATACCAATAAAGTCTTCCAATATGCCAATTGTAACAGTTTTATTATCAACACCACATTGTCTTTTTTATCTGTTTAGAGTTACATTTAATGTTGAAGTTGGTATCTATTGTGATTTATATTATAGCAGCTATAAACAGTCCATCTTTCACAACCTTTCCTTTTTTCTGTCTTGTGTAATTAATATGACAAAGAAAGTTCTCTGTCCTGAAAACATTCTGCGAGTCCTTCCAAAAACAAATATCTCTTCACAAAAAAACTATAATTATATAGTTATACATTTAAATGCTATATAACTTATATAAATATAAATGATTAACATTTTAACAAAATCACAGAAGAGGCGGTAGGCTCTCAATGGTTAAGGTTCTGTGTTACTGATAAAAAGGTCAGGGGTTCAATCCCTAGCACTGCCAAGCTGCTGCTGTTGGGGCCCCTTAGCAAGGCCCTTAATGTATATGTGACAAATAAAAGCTTCTTTTTCTTCACCATAGTCATTTTGGCAATGTGTGCATTTCCTGTAGGTGTTAGCAGCCAGACATCTGCCCAAGACAGGCCGCAGTATCTCCAACCCGTTTGTGGAAATCGAGCTGTGTGGCCAGACTGACGACACCTCCAAGTTCAAGACCACAGTCTGCCGTAAGAAATGGGGCTTGATAAGTGGCAATAGTTTAGCAAAATGTTTTTTTAAAGATTTTCCCTAAGTGGCACAACAGAAAAGCGTTCCCCCTATCATCCAGAGATCGTAAGTTTGAGTCCGGATTATGCCAAAGCCGCCCTTGGCCGGCAGTTCAGAGAGCAAAACATGGGAGAGGTAGCATATGCTCTTTCCCATGTCAATCAGAGCGACACTAGTCAATCAAGGGCGTCTGTGAGCTCATGCATACAGATAGTGGGCAGATGGATTGCTCCTTGATGGTGCACGAGCAACAGCTCAGAACGATGTGTTGGTTGGCACCATGTGTCTTGGAGGAAGCACATGATAACCCTCACCCTCCCTGATTCGCCTTTCCTGATTGGTAGCTGTCGTGTGATATGGGAGAAATCCTATATTAGAGGAAATAGAGGAACAAATCAGGGATAAAGCCAAAAAAAATTTAATCATGAATTTTAATAAAGCATTATTAAACATTTTGAAGTAACAGGGTTCCCATAGTCATGGAAATCCCGGAAAAGTGCTGAAATTTTAAATCCCATCTTCCAAGCCTGGAAAAAAAATTACATTTAAGTAAATTCACTGAAAGACTTGAAATTTGACTTAGTTGTATGTAAAGCTAATGAAATTAAAAGGTTGTTGTTCATTTTAATGCAGTATAACTAGGCCATCCTGAGGATTAAATACACAGTTTTGTGTACTTGTAGGTTGTGAAAGGTCCTGGAAACTTCATTAAGATTAAGGGCTCTTGAAAAGTCATGGAATATATTTCAAATGATGTCAGATAAAATGTGAGGGATCACTGACGTAATGTTGGTTGTAGTAGACAATTCACCTGTGTGTTTGTGTGTGTGTGTGTGTGTGTAGATGATAACGGATTGAACCCTGTGTGGCTCGGACCTCACCGTCAGGATTCAGAGACCGTCACCTTTACTGTGTATGAACCAGAGCTGAGCTTCCTGCGCTTTGTGGTGTTTGAGGAGGACATGTTCTCTGACCCCAATTTCCTCGCTCAGGCTACCTTCCCAGTGAGGGGAATTCGCTCAGGTAAGACACTCGGCAGATATCCATAAAATACCATTGGTCAAAACAAACCCAGAATAAACTGTAGAGGAGGATAGGAGCTCTAGCTCCAGTTAAAGCAGAATCTTTTCCTCATGACAGTGTGCCTGGAAAGAAACGTACTGGGTATACACACATTATATAAGACCACTTTTCAGACAAAAACATAACGAAGGCTGCTGGGTTTTGCATGCAAATAAAGAAGTAAGTGTGACAGTCACCAAGTCTCCAGAAGAGCTGTGGCAGATTCTCCAAAACACTCAGTAAAACCTAAAAGCTAATTCCCTTATAAAACTGCTGCACACATTGTACCTGGGAACACTGCTTAAGCAAAAGGCACACCAAATATTGACTTCCTTTAGTTTATTACTGTTTACTGCACTTTATAGTGTTTTCTTTTATGTAGAAACATCTTCGTTATTGTCGAGGGCGTCTTTGCTTTACAGCGAGTCTTTGCATGTGGGTAAGACTTCTGCATCGTACTGTACAGTAATCAACTGGTAAGTTTTATTGAGCGTCTTGGAGAATCCGCCACAGCTCTTCTCTTGCTGGGAACCTTGTTCTCCACAAAGGAGCGGAACTGTTTATAGCTGAAATTGTCCGATACTTGGCACAGAGTTACAAATTTGGTTATTTCATAATTTCCTGGTCACATGAAGTTTACAAGCCAATTTCAGTACAATGACTGAGAAACTGGAATGTACCAAATGTCTTCCACGGCTCTTCTGGAGACTTTGACTGCCACACTTGCTTCTTTTTTTTGCATGCAAAACCCAGCAGTCTTGTCTGAAAAGTGCTCTGTTATGTAATGTGTTGCTTTCATTTATTTTTCTGTTGTAAAAGTAACATTTGGAAATATAAAATCTTTTTGTACTGACTCAATAATGCAGAACTAAAAAAAAAAAACCCATCAATAACAAACGTTGTACCTAAAATCTGTTTGCTTTGGCTTTTTGAAAGTTGCCTCCACCATTAAACCTTCCAAAAGGGTGAATTTCTGATAGGGTTGCCAGATTGTGCTGCACAAACTGCAATAGTCATAATCCCATTATTCTGGAAACATACAACTTCATTCTTTGATATTTGACTTGATCTGACAGCAGCTTGAGAGGGATAAGGTTTTATATTGTGATTGGATTTAAAGCAGTCGATCCAATCTGGCAACCCTAATTTCTACATAACCCTGGCAACCCTGATATGTACATGTGTGCATTCTCTACCCTTATCCTAATTTAACTGGTATGGCATCCCAACAATGGCAACATGGTGTCAAAATCTCATGATTTGAATGAATATATGGGCAACAGTGACATGACTGGACAACGAGGGGAAGACAGTTTGCACGAGACATCCCGCTGGACATCCTCAGATCACACCCTCTGTGTCACATATGCTTGGACAAATTCCATGCATGCGTGTGTTTGTGTGTCTCCCTGTCAGGATATCGCTCGGTTCCTCTGAAAAACGGCTACAACGAGAACCTGGAGCTTGCTTCTCTTCTGGTGTATGTGGACATTCAGCAGGTAGAGGTAAGGGAAATGTCTTTTGTAACCCCTTAGCTAAGATGAAACTACACAGCTACACTGCACAAATATAATTAGTCACACATATCATTTACTCATCGCCATTTTGTTTCAATTATAAAATGTTCCTGTGAATGTTTGGTTAATAGAAAGCAGAAGAGGAGCTGTACTCTTCCTCCAACCAGCTGCGAAAAAGACAGGCTGAGCTGTGCAACGAGCTCTTCCTTTACGATACGCACACCGGCCTCCAGCGTTCTGCTCCCTCCAATCGCCACGATGTCCTCCTGCAGGAGTTCAGATCGAATGAAAGTCAGCTAGAGAAGAACAACGAAGCATGCAGGCAGAAGTGAGTGCCAGTACATTCAGTCAGCAGCTCACGCTAGCAGCATGTTCAGAAATGACAGAATGCCATGAGTATCATGCTGTAGGGATCTACAGGCCGAAGTTTAGGCATTCGTCTTAGGAAGCACGTCAGCAGCATGGAGACTTCAGGTCCACAGGAGTCAACTGACTTACACACCAGTCAGTATTTCAGATTCGCCACGCCCCTGCTGAACCTAAACAAACCTGGGTTAGCTAACTAAATATGAAGACGAGCGATGAGAGTTAGTCGTACTGATGGATGGAAAAGCCTGATGGTGTATAAAGACTGAATCGTTTCAGGAATTCACATATTCCAGACATATCAAACTGCCCCCGAGTTGATAAGAATCCTCTGAAATTTGCCTGTCACAAACCTAAACTTGTACAAGTTCCTCAACAAAGGAACCCTGATCAGTTATTTTTTCAACCAAGGGAAAGTTAGAAACGTGACGCGGGTGGAAAGACGCAGCCAAGAACGAAACAGGTTTACTGTTAATAAACGTATGCGTTGCTACTGTAGTATGAGCAAGCCGCCTCCGGGGGCGGAGCATATACTGTTCTAGAGAGCAGCTAATTGGACGATCATGAAGCTTTGAGGTATATTCAACATTTTCGGATCGTTTTCCTGAAGTGATGAGGTAGGCAATGGAAATGAGAATTGGTGTCCGTGATATTAGGGGATGGGAAAACACAGCTGTGAAACTCCTATCACAAACGCCATTTCTAGGAAAGTTGGGACACTTTCTAAAAATGCAGTAACAACTGAAAACTGTCATTTGTTAATTCACTTGAAGCTTTATTTAACAGACAAAAGGACAAAGAAAAGATGTTCAGCGTTTTCAATGAGAATTCTAAATTCTAATTCTCTTCATTCTTCATTTCGGAATTTGTTTAGATTTAACAAATAGAATTAAGTTCGTCATTGAAAATCTTTAATTTGTCATTTTGACTGTTAAATAAAGCTTCAAGTGAAGTAACAAGTTACAGATTTCAGTTTTTGTTGCATTTTTAGAAAGAGTTCCAACATGAAGTGTGGTTTGTATAATCCGAGGGGCATTTTTAGGTTTAAAGTTGCTTCTGTATTGTTATTTTTAAACAGATTTCATTTACCCTGCGGTTGACTTAACTCACAAGCGGGAAGTCATAACTATGTCATAATTAAGAATTATGTCATTTCCTGCCTCCGAGCTAACCGTGATGAATGACGTATTTACCTACATGCTAACCTGACGTGAGCTATTTGCTGATCTGTACAGTCAGTGTTAGAGATTTAAGAAGCCAGTACGCCTGCATATTGACTGCTCTGAAGCAAATACTTGTGTATACGCATTTAAACACATTTAACAGTTTACTGTTTTGCTTGTTGCTGATGCCATGAACCACCACTGTTGTTTTGATGTATTGTAATCTTCATGACTTTTCATGATTCGATTTGGTTTTTCCTACAAAAGATGACTTTTAGTCGAACACTGAAGGATTATTCAGTTGGGTTTGAGATCCTTAAAAAATACTGACATGCACTTTTCCCCTTGCAGGATGAAAGAGAAGAAGATCAACAACAGCAGGTTCTACTCATGAAGAAGTGCTCAGTTCATCCCCTAGCCACTACCCCTACACACAGCATCTATTTATAAAGCTTCCTCTCCCTGGCTCAGCTGCTTTACTGCTCAAACTCACAGAAGAGGCAGATAAGAGCCTAGTCGGGAGTTGTGATAGTGTTGCTTCCCGGACTGGAAGGTTCACGGGTGAGACGCCGCAAGACGCTCCATGGCACTGATTATTGACTTCAGCAGAAAAATCCATTCTTGTCAAGCGCTGGGACTGTGGAGACACTTCTACATGAAGAAAAGCAGTTTGGCTGAACCATGTTAAACTATGTTTGTAGTGTGATAAACATTCATTTACTGCCAGGTGTTTAATGAAATAATAATAAAGAACTAAGTTACAGATCTTTTGATAAACCTCGATGCCTGGTGTTCAACGGGAAACACTTTGAACGCAAAAGCAAAGACAAAGATTTGAATCAAATGCAATGAGTTTTAATAATGAAATGATTAGTATTGTCGCTGCCTCACAGCTTCAGAGTCCTTGGTTCGATTCTGAGCCGGTGGTAGTTTCTGTGCATGTTCTCTCTGTGTGTATGTATACATATACGTATACATCGCCTACCCTAAAACAAATACACACCAGTAAACTGCCCATGTGTGAATAACACTGATCAGGATGAAGCAGCTACTAATTCTGTCCGGAAAGTAACGAGAATGAAGTTCCCGTGATCTGAAGGGCTTACACATGAGGATCACTCTGTTCAGGAAATTGGGCTTTGTTAAATGTTCGGCTGAGCCTGTCCATTTCAAGAGTTTCTGATGCATTTTTACAGATTTTGATCTGTAACCAAACTCACTTGCATTGTTCCAGTGATGAGGCAGTTCAGCAGGTTTTCACAAAAACAAAACTGTGAAAGGGTTGAACTGAAACAGGTTCTGCTGGTGATCCAAGATGTGAACCACCATGTGTAAGGTGAGACATTTTTGTCACTGTGCTTGCACACAGCGAAATTGAACCTCGGCATTTAACCCATTCGTGTAGTGAGACACACTGGTGAAGTCACAATAGGGGCAGTGAACACACATGCCCCATTGGGGGTTAGGTGCCTTGCTCAAGCCAAGCCCTGTCGGCCGTGGGAATCGAACCCAGGACCTTCCGATCACAGGGCAGAGACCCTAACCACAAGACCACAACTGCCCCGTGGGTTGTAAACCCTAAACCCTAGTGTTCAGAGACTGAAAGAAAATCCCCAAAATCCAAATAAGTTCTAAATTAAATATTTTTTTTCTTCAGTGTTCACAAATTCAGATTCAATCATTCAGGTTTTCATTAATCAACCAGGAAAATTCAGTATGCACAATCGCTTCAATTGAATTTTGCAAAATGAATTTAACCGATTAAATATTCATTCATTCATTTTCTTG
>JAOUQY010000034.1:6373684-6385516 GCA_028566355.1 Doras micropoeus | reverse complement strand
GAGGCCCTACACCATACTAATAAATTATTGTGCTCTAAAATGACAGGTGTTTCAGTTTCATTGTCTAACCCCTGTATATTTATATTCTATTCATTTGTGTGTTACAGATCAAAGAGGATGAGCGGGTGGTGGTAACAGAGCGAGGTTTACTAATTCGCTGGGTGCAGCGTAGCGATGCTGGATTGTACGTGTGCACAGCTCAGGAGCACAGCTTCACCCGCACTCTCCTCCACCTCTCGCTGAGAGTCCTGGAGCACAGCCATCTTCCCGGGCACAACTCAGCCTCGAGCGGACCCCCGGATCACTCCATCCAGGAAATGACATCTGAGCTGCGGCACAATTATAAGGATTACGTGCGTACTATGAGCGCACGCTCTCTGGAGGAGTACTGCGAAGTGCTGTGGCATAAGGAGAAGAAGCAGAAGCAGAAAGCTAAGTGGAAACACGCCCAGGAGCTCCGAAAAAGCAGGAACCGACGGCACCACCAGGGGGCTGCCATCTGAGTAAACAGTACTCAAAAGTGCAGGTAGGGGAGGGAGGGATAATATACAGCCTTGGTCTGTGGATCGATGTTCATGACCCAAATCTAATCTATTTCAACTCTTTAAAGGGGCGAAACAGATCCTCTTAGAACCAGCGCTCTGGCTGTCAGGGTGCAGAAGCAGTATCTCTAACTGTCGTCAGGACACAACAAAGACACACTCAAGTACGAAATTGCGAAATCTATAACAGCTGTGTAAGTGAAGAACAGGTTCCAGTCGCCGACCTACAGCAGAAATGTTCTGCTCATGTATTTATCTAGTAAATTCTTTACATCTCCAGCGAAGAACGAGGATTCCTATTCACAATGCTTTAATTGTAACCAGTAATGAAAATGCATTCATGTTGAATGGCTGTAAATATGTGTTTTGTACAGCAGATTGTGCATGCAGTAGAACTGTTGACGATTGAATTGTTTTCAGATTATGGCAGTGTTCACACAGCAGGGCAAATCAATTTCTTAAATAAATCCATATTGCTAAAAAAGTTTTTCTTTAGACTATAGACAAGCTGGCCCAAGGGGTAGGTTTTTCCAGCATCCCAGGTTCTAACCTGAGCTTAGGTTACTGGCTATGTGTATGAGTTTCACGTGTTTCTCCAGTGCCAATGTGTTTTTCCTCAGGTGTCTCTGGTTTCCTCCAATAAATTGGATTGGCTACGCTAAATTGCCCTGCACATGTACTATGATGGATTGGCATCCCAGGGTGTATTCCTACCTAGTGATCCTGGCACAGGCTCCACTCTACTGTGCCAACAATAAAGCTCTTACTGAAGATTAATGACAAAAGCAACTTGAACCTTGGACTAGTTAAACTCATTTGAATATCCAGAAGTTTTTATTAAATTTGAAGCTGCATACAAGTGTGAAGCTTGAATCTGATCGAAACAAGACTCGATTCATGCGTTTTGGGTTTTTAGACTGCATAGAAAATATTCCTCCATTAAAAAAATGGACTGCCTGTCTGTTTGAACATGACCTAAGATGAAGCAATATAATAAAAGTTTGGTAGAAAAAGTATACTATTTCTGTATATTTTCATTGTAGTTAGTTTGTTTACAATATATTAAGCTATTTATAATTATAATACAGTTGAAATAAACTCTTTCTTTTAAAGCTGTCTGACTCCAGATGTTTTTTTTTGCCAAATAATTGAAGACAGATACTTGAAGGAAGTTCAATCTATTGTTTTCATTCTCTGAAATCTTCTTCATCTTCTTCTTCTTTATATTATTTCTTTGTTCTTTTAAAGGTGAGAAATTCACTTGACAAGAACACCCAATGCCATAGACGGAGTTCTACACTAAAGTCATTCTCTCCATCTCTTGTGAATTAGAAATGCCGCCAGTCTGGTCAGTTGGAAGAGCAGTCAAACACACGGAGATGAGATTAGAGGGAGTGTGTGAACCTCACTGCCATCCATCATTCTTCACAGACTGACCTCACATTACCCTCCAGCCTGGAACAGTGACTCCTGCACACAATCTGTGTGTGTGTTTATGCTTAGTGCGTGTTCAAGGTCGAGACTCCGTCCACATCAGGACTCACTTCTCGCTACCAGTTGGTTTTGCTTCTGTTGACCTATAAAAGGGGTCAAGTTTAACAAGCCACTCATACCCCTACACAATGCAGTTTATATGTGTAATTATACCACGTCACCCTTGAATTGTTAAACCCACGATGCGTTTCCGTAACATCCATATTTCAAACAGTAGAGTTTCTATAGCAGATGTGCCACATAATCAAAGAGTAAACAATTTCCATTGCTATATAATAGCAAGCTTCCGCTGCAGAAAAGACTTCAGGACAGAGCACTTTGTGCTTTATGGTTTTTTGGTAAATGTCATATGTGTTCAATACTAAGCAGAATGTTTATTTTGTTGTCAATATATCATGCTGGGCTCAGAACACAAGCAGGCAGAAACAAACATGGATAATTCATGATCAAAACCAAAACATGAGCAAGAATCAAAAGCAGAATGAAAATGACAGAGGAATGTATAGCTCAAATGTTAACAATACAAAAGATGCATGATAAGACGTTGTACTGGTGCAAAGGCAAAACGGGGTATAAATAGAAAAACTAATTACAAACTAAGATAAAACACAATCAGGTGACATGAAAATGGGCAGAGACAGGACCAGGAAATGAAAACAAAGACATATCACAGTAAAGGTACAGTGGACCAACTTGTCAGGATCTAATGTGTCTCATGGACAGTCCATAAATATAACTATAAACAGTTAGAAAAAAGTCTTGTTTTATTAAGAAATGTATTAACCTTGGCAAAATGCTATGGTATAAGAGGAATAAAACATTAATTCATTCATTTCATTTCTTTTTCTTCACCGCTTATTCCTATTTCAGGGTCACGGGTGAGCCGGTGCCAACCGGCAGCTTAGGGCGCAAGGCAGGAACAATCCTAGACAGGGCACCAATCCATCGTAGGGCACACACACTCACACACTCACACACTAAGGCCACTTTAGAGACACCGATCAACCTAACGTGCATGTCTTTGGACTGTAGGAGGAAACCGGAGTACCCGGAGTAAACCCACCTGGACACGGGGAGAACATGCAGACTCCACACAGAAAGGACCCAGACCACTCCACCCGGGGATCGAACCCGGGACCTTCTTGCTGTGAGGCGATGGTGCCACCCACCGAGACACCGTGTCACCCGGAATAAAGCACATCAGGGCAAATAATCAGTAACATTATTCCTTGCTTATATTATTTTGGCACAAAATAATAATATATACATAACTGACTTAGAAATGAACTTGGTTTCGCACAACTGCAAAGTTCATGAAAAACTAGTGCTGCATATAGAGTATGATGGCTGAATAAAGTGAGAGAAAGCTCTTGAGATGTGTCAGTTTCACCGCCCTCTATGGGCATAATTTCAGCCAATTTGATATGCCTCTAAAAAATGTGGGATTTCGTGAAGTTTCAGCTTTTACGTCACAAGATATAGGGTACTAAATTGCTAGCTTTTTGCTTGGAAGAATATTCACTAGGTGACATAACGCCACAAATGAATTGAATCCTAGAGGCCTGTAACTTCCTGTAAAAGTTCATACTTTTAGGCAAAATGGTTTTCAAGCTATTGCCCAAAATGTGATTTGAGCCTACCTCACTTCAGTGTGTACTAACATGGCACAGCTAGGGACACAAACTGTATATTCCATATCAGACATGTGGGGCTACAACTATACCAAGTTTCAGATGGATTGGTGAAGTCTAAATTGACAAAAACTATATGATGCCTTGCACTGCTCAATCATAACTAAAATACACTCAATTGAGATTAAAACACCTACCAAAGTCATAACATCTGATGCTAATCTAATGCAGAAGTCCTATACGTGAATCGCGGTCACAAACCTTTCACTCGTGTTCCAATAATTCTCAACACTGTCTGACTTAACTCTTCTGAACCCTCATGAATTCAGCAGCTCTAGACTTGACAGCAGGACCTCTGTGTGTCATGCCATGGCAAGAAGGATGGCTGTGATGTCCACATGGGGCCTGTTAGAGGAAACAGGGTTTTGGCGTATGTGAAAGCTCATTTATCTGTGGAATTTGTTCTTCTTACTGTGTGAGCACCAAAACAAGCAGAGCATGATATATTCACGTCATTCCAATCACGTCATACTGCACAGGTCATAAATCAGTACCAGTTTAGCCTCATAAAATCATCCAGAAAGAGTGAAGTAGAGTGTTTTTAATGGGGGGAGATTATGGCAGGATGAATTTGGTCCAGCTGGGTGTAGTGGAGAAAAATGAGGCTTTTTGCTAATGGAGTCTGTTTAGGCAGTCAGTCAAGTGACCTGGTCAGCAGGGTCATTAGCGGTGTGTCCGACTGTCCAAGCTGTGTCTTTTGTTCTGGTTCAGACAATCTGCTTATTCTGCTTGGTTGGTTGGGAATGTAAATTAGGCGGTTATGATAATATATTATTATGTTGGGTTTAGCATTCATGCTTATGGTAATGACTACACAGCACACACACAAAGCTGAACGCATGAGGTGTTTATAGTCCCTGTTGACCTGTATGACATTTGTGTATGTGTGAGGTCTCAGTCAATCTTATGTAACTACTCTTTCTTTCTTTCTTTCTTTCTTTCTTTCTTTCTTTTACCACAAGCCTGTTGAACTACTAAATTTTCTACTAGGGTGTATCACAGGTTTATAATAATGCACTTTCTGTATTTATTTATGTTCTCTTTCTGTTTTATAATAAATACCTTTCAGACACTCCATTTAATCTAAAATCTTAACTCTATACCCTATTTAAAAATGTTATGTAACAAAGAAAAACATAAAATGGTATGGTGATATGGTGAAATGTTCTGTTAGGAGACGTTTATTTAGCGTTTATGGAAAGAGTCTCCAGTGTCAGCACTTTATAGCAGAGTTTTCAGAGCAGAGGTCTTTACGCATTTCCGATTTCTTCCAATTTCTTGGTAACACGGTAAGGTGTGTGTATTTTTTTCATCTTATTAACTATAAGAGAAAAAAAAAGAAATGCTGTAAGTGTTAAATGTAGGTTTAAAATATTGAAAATACAATGTCATGCTTTATTAAGTGGAGTTTCTAAATATCGACAAATTGCTATAGTATAAGGTGAATGAAAGACTTTTTTAATTTAATGAAAGGATGTGCGGTTATTGGAATGTTACCTGGATTTTCTATAACAATACAATCCCATAAGTCCCAGTCCTTCACTGGATTGACTGCTTTTGTGGCCACAAACTTTGACAACCTATTATCAGGTCAGTGCTGACACACTCCTGCGGGTGTGTTATAACTGAGTGAGAGCTGAGTGAATGGTCAGTGAGTAAGACGTGGTGTGATTCCCTGCTGCAGTAATTCTGCTTCAGACTACTGGGTTTCAGGCTCTCCATCACAGTCATACATACACTTAATTGCATGCCTTCTGTAATTAATGTCTTTTTGAAATGCTGAGAAGAACATTTTACACGACTTAATTAAACAGTTTTACAAGGTTAGAAATGACCTATGAAAAATTCATAGGTCATTTCGAATCAGGATTTATATTTACATATGAATCAAGCCAGCAACCATTTTCCTTCCACTAGCAAAGCTAATTAATATTTCAGACTGTTGGGTTTTTGAAGGCCCATTGCTTATTTACTGTTCAGGACAAATCACCGTCGACTATAACAACAGGAGGGAGATGGAAAGAGCCAAATTTTGTAAGTACTGCAGTCACGGACTGGAGGCTGAGGCGAGAATCTGCAGACAAATAGGCTATAAAATGAAATACAATGTACTGGAATGGGTCCCATGTCCTCAATACTCATGTTGTCTTTGTCTCATTTTTATATTCATAAGGAAGACTCAAGAAAACACATAATAGAATGTTCTAAACACGTTGGCTCATATGACTCTATTAAAAATGAGTGAAAAAAAGAATAAAAATAGAAACAGAACCCAGAAAGACTGTGGCAGACCCCATGGAAAGTATAAACAACTAACAAACACAGTCTAATGGAAAAAAAATAGAAAAGAAAGAGGCCAAGTGGGTTTGCTGAATTAGAAAATATAATACTGGAACAGCTATGTTCTTTTCAAATAAATGCTTTTTAATTGCTGTGGCTTTTCTGTGCTTATTATAGAGCTCAGTGTCAGAATTGATCATGGTTTTGGTTCTAGATGTCCACATTGGAAGGGACAAAGGGACAATGTGGATACAAATATAGCATTAAGCCTGAAATCTGAAACTGCTACAATGAGAAATGACTTGATTGTAGCTAGGTGGCGGTAGTCCTGGTTCAGTAATGCCTGATTGGGCGGTGATGGCTGTTTTTACATAGTATGCACATTTTTGCAATTCTGTTCAGCTCAACAACCCAACAAACTCTCTCTGGGAATCCTGGGATTTGAACTCTACTATTACTACTGAACTACTTTCTATTACAGAAACTAAACTGAACATATCCAAATAAATTGAATGAAACAAAAACATGTCCTCATCCAGTTCAAAGAGGACAGGGTCTACGATTTAAGACTACTGTCAAAAGCTATGGCTTTAGAACAGCCAAGGAAAGATTATTCCACCACCTGTGTGAAGATATGCAAATCTTGATGCATATCTTCCTTGTATTTTGATCGATGCAATTTTCAGGTAGAACTTTTTGGGCATAGATCTAAAAGATATGTTGGGCAAAAAAACAAGACACCCTATCACCCAAAGAACACCATACCCATGGTGAAGCATGGTGGTGGCAGCACCATGCTATGGGCCTGCTTCTCTTTAGCTGGGACTGGGGCTCTAGGCAAGAGAGAGGGAATCATAGATAGCACCATCATAGATACCATTCTATTTTGGCACAGGCAAGGCCTCTGCCATTGGGTTGTTATCCTGTCTTTCAGCAGGATAACAACCCAATGCACACATCCAAGTCTTTTTCTGAAGGAATGAATTCAGAAAAAGATGAGCAATGTTTTGGAATGGCCCAGTCAGATCCCAGATCTAAATACTATTTAAAACCTGTGGTATGATTTGAGGAGGGCTGTACACCAGAGATCCCTTTCCTATTTGTTAGATCTGGAACATGTTTGCAAAGGAGAAAATCATTAAAAAGAAGAAGAAGAAGAAGAGGAAATCAAGATGTACTAAATCGGTAGCTCCTACCCAAAGAATGGAACCACTTCCCTTGAACGTTTCCATTTGTTTCACTTGGATTTTATTGGTTGCTATATCACACTAAAGGTGGAAAAGGATCTGACAAGATTTATCACGAAAACCTGCAACTAGCGCTATGTAGTAAGAAAATTCTACAGCTACTCCTAAAGCTAACCTACACCTTAAACTCAATAATCAAAAAGAAACAACTGTACTCTTTTAGTTTTTAAAATAAAAGAAAAGACATTATTTATTATGTCATTGGTCCTTTTTGTGTGTGTGGTTTTGCTACATATTCAGGACAGTATAATACAATATAACTACAAAGAGAGTTTTTTTATTAGTTACTGTGTCTGTCTTTGTGTAACCTGAATAAAGTGTTTGTGGTCCAGATGCCATGGTAGTGTCTCATCACATTAGACATTGTGCTTATGTTTGAATTTAGGTAGGGCCATGTGTCCATGTGTCTTTCATCTCCTCTGCTGGTGCTATTTGTTTATTTGTTTGGTTGGTGGTTTGTTGGATGGTTTGGCTTTTAGCAGGATTACAGAATAACGACAGGTCTGATTTTCATAAAACATGGTGGAAGGGTGAAGCATGGGGCAAGAAAAAACCTATCGAGTTTTGGAAGGGATCTGGGTCGTGGTGTGGATCCATGTAAGGCAACAATGAACCCGTTGTGAACTGAGTTTGTCGAGCATTTGCAAAAGTTGCTTATCAGCCTCGACAGTGGTTTGTCCTCTCTGAATGCACTTCTCTTCCTATTTGTTTCAGTAATGCTGATTGTCTAGGATTCAGGGTATGCATTGTTGGCCCTTTTCCACATACATGAGCATACGGACACTCACGATTGGCTACTGTCATTTTGATTGACAAGGGAGATGGGTGGGATGCCAGCCTTCCCACTCACAGACCATGGCTAATTTTACCCCCCTGGCTCCTGGCCACATATGGCTGTGGCATTGTATGGATTTGAACTTGGTACCATTTTCCAATGACTGATGTGAGCATTTTCCTACAGATATGCAGTAGTGAGGTTGTACTGGTTTTATGAAGGTCAAAAGAGCAACAAAAATGATGTAAGGTGACACTTGAGTACAGGACTGCAATAACAATGAGCTGCTTATGTAGTTAGTGCAGTATTACAGGGCATTTGCGCTTCTCCAGATGTGAACAAGACAGATGTGATATGAGAGAGAGAGAGACAGACAGAATGATAGAAAGAGTGAGTGATAGAGAATTCGGTGACACAGGGGAATATTAGGAGTGTCCTGAGGGCTGTGAGCTGAAGGAATGTGTGACAGAGGGAGAAACAGTTGTTCTCTGTGAGAGGGTAATGAGTACCTATGAAGCTCACATCTGATTTATAGCCTCTGTCCCTTTACCTCGCTTCAGGCACTTACACACCCACTACACACACACGCAGACTGAGTGATGGCTTTATTCACAGGAAACACATGTAGGTACGTCCTGATTTATTATCCCACACCCTGTCATTACAAGCCACTGTTAGTTTAATAAATTAAAGTGAGGAAAGAAATATCTTTATACATAGATCTGATTGAGAAGTCAGAGGGAAGATAGACAAGACAGGAGTCATGTCAGATTAATTAGAATAATTGTAGTTATTTGTAATAATTAAGGCGTAAGATTAAGAAGGACGAGTCATTGTAGGTTGAAATGCATACTTGAGTACAGGAAGATGTCTTTAAAGCCTATCTGTATCTGTATTGCCAAGTTTTGTCAAGGTTTTGATCAGGCATGAAAGGTAAAATGTTGCTGATCTGGATTGTAAGGATTGTAAGGATTACAGGAAAACCAACAAGATCAAAGCCTCAGCAGAAGATCTTTTGGCTTCAGTCTGCCATTTCTGATCCTATCTGAACAAATAATGAGAAGCATACATAATACTAAGCTGTTCAAAATGATTATCATTATTTACTGATTGCAATTATTGCATTACTGTACAACCAATTCAGTGATTGCACAAAATGCAAAACGTATGACTTTTGAACATTTGTCTGCAACTGATAAAGAATGCTGCAGCTCAACTTGTATTCAACCTTCCTAAGTTCAGCCAAGTCACGCCACTGCTGCGCATCCTTCACTGGCTTCCTGTAGCAGCTTGCATCAGTTATAAAACCCTGATGCTGGCCTACAAAGCCAAAAATGGTCCAGTCCTTCCCTACCTGATGGCAATGGTCAAAACTCAATGCATACCCAGAGCCCTCCCTGCCTCAAGTACGGCTCGACTCCACCCACCGTCATCCACCAAGGTGGTGGAATGAACTCCCCCTGAGTGTCCGAACAGTGGAGCCACTTGCTATCTTCAAACGCCAACTGAAGACCCACGTCTTTCGAGAGCACTTGAATGAGCACTAACTCAAAGCTGTTACCGCACTTACAGCAGTTATTGTATTCCCTATATCATGTTCTTCACTGGTTTTGTGTAGTTTAGGAATACTTGGGTTCTGGGACTTGTAATGTTCATTAGGTAGTATACGGCTAAAATTCTAGCAGTATCATAGCTCAAAGTAGCTTGAAATCAGGTCTACCAGCCTTAGCATTGGATATTCCAAGTTAATGACTCTTCTAAGTCACTCTGGATAAGAGCATCTGCTAAATGCCATACATGTAAATGTATGTTAGAAACAAAAGAAATGACTTGTCAGGCAACAATAATCTTGATTAGTTTGATCAGTTAAGCAGATCAGTTGATCAGTTGATCAGATCAGCACCTCTGCTCCAGAGATTTGTCAGGATTTATCAGCTCAGTCAGGGCACTGGCTCAGTCCACACACATCACATGGATCAGCTAATCCAAACATGGCTGCTACATTGTTCAAATCCCATTGCATCGTTATCATGACAATCCGATGTACATTATATGTTCAGCTTGCCAGATACTGCATCATACAATCTAGCCAAAAAAGGTTCTGGTTTGATCACAGCATGATTGTATGCTTGGCTTTGATTGGTCAGAAGGTGTATGTCGTTTTTGTTTAACAGCTTGGCTTCCAGCTAGTCTAATAATTAATATATAATAATTAAATAATAATTAATTAATTAAAAAACACGTTGTTTAACAATGTAAAATCTTGTAAGTAATAATAACTGATGTGGTGACTTTTTAGGCAATGTTTATTTAATATTTATAGAAGGAGATTTGCAACAGAAAGAGAGAGGCTGGGCAGGAAATGAGGCTATAACATAAGTGGAACAGTAACTAACTGGAATGTTATTGCAGCAATAACATACATGAGAACAGGAACTAAGCTGTCTCTCTGATGTTCCACATCAGAATAACTACAAAAATAACGACAGTATAAACCATTAAAATCCACAATGTTTTACACATTAAAAAATGAAATAGCTGTGGTATACAGTAAGTGGAACAAAGCAATTCAGACTGTGTCATAGTATGAAAATAATGACCTGGGGGGTGGGGTTGGGTGGAGATTGGGGTGGGGGTTTGCTTGTCTCACCCGTACCTGATCTGCATTATTTTCATATATCAGCTTGGCCTGAAGTGTGTTATTCCTTATATAAGATACAGTCAAATTCACTCAAAACAATATATACAAGGGGTGGATAAATCTCAAATTGCGTGTCTATACTATATAGTGTCTATTAATATTTGCATTACAGACAAGTGAGTCTAACAACCAGGAACAGAAGGTAAACACTGATTTTTATTGATTTTCATGACACAACAATGTTTCATGTGCTTCACTGTGGTGCGATGCACTTCGATGCTGTCACTTTAGCTCACATGAATCCTGAAGCGCTACATACATCAGCTAAGGCACAGTCTGATTTATACTTAATTAGCATGCACAGAAAATAGCCTGCATCAGGAACACACAGGACTGTGATGAACCTGAGCAAAATAAAATAGTAAATAATAAAATTGCCTGCTAGCATGACTGAAAATAAAGCTAGTCAGGCTATAATATCTTTTCCATGCAATGCAAAGAACAGAACACAGCATCTGCTAGCCTCATAGCTTAAACACTCAACAAGGACTTTTGACGAATCACAATGGAGTACATTAAAAATATTTTTAGAAGAGGATATTGATTTGTTTACCTTAGTCTGTATTAATGTACTTAACTAGCAGACTATCTATCTATCTATCTATCTATCTATCATTACTGTACATTACATTATGTTATATACAATATATTACAGTATTTCAATGTGACCATAACACTGTAACATATCTCATTATGACTGTTTCTATTACCCCTTCCTCACACTTAGTGCAATAACTATTTATTCTGTCAGCTTTCAGGTGCAATAACTGTTCTGTGCAATATCCCTCCTAGCACTAGACAGTTTATTTTACTCATAGACACTTTATTGTGTCGAAAGCTCCGTGCCCCGTGCAGACACAGTGGCAGTGTTGCTCAGTGGTTAAGGTGCTAGACTCAGTGGTTAAGGTGTTAGACTACTGACCAGTGGTTAAGGTGTTAGACTACTAACCAGAAGATTCTGAGTTCAAATCCCACCAGAGCCAAGCTGCACTGTTGGGCCCCTGAGCAAAGCCCTTAACCCTCAGCTGCTCAGCTGTATAGATGAGCTAAGTGTAAGTCGCTCTGGATAAGGGCGTCTGCCAAATGCCGTAAATGTAAATGT
>JAOUQY010000034.1:6301700-6321590 GCA_028566355.1 Doras micropoeus | reverse complement strand
AGGGTTAGGCTTAGGCTTAGAATGTTCAGCAAAGATTAATAAAATAGTTTGCTAATTGTTTGTCGAATATTTGAATATGCATTGTTGAACATTTGTATAATATAAGTTGAAAACCCTCTACAAAAATACAGTGTTACCCCATTGCTTACTGTGGTGCTGGCTCAAGCAGGATTATATCATTTTTATTATCTCAGAAAATGAATGTAGTATTAGTTAGTTTAAGGTACAACAGTTGAATTCACTTTTCCATAAAAAAGGTATAAATTATGTACTCCTGAAAGAATCACCATCCTGACAAACCCCATGGCACAGTGTAGTAGTACATTTGTTAACCTTTCCAGCTGGTATTAAAAGGCATGTAGAGATTTATTTTAGTAATTATTTATGTATTATTTATGAGCTTTACCATTTAGAAGTGTGGAAAAATGTATAAAAATGTAGCCATGGTATTAATTTGTGGCCTCTTAAAACTAGACCCTGGACAAATGTTCTATATGTTGATTCTAAAACCAGCTAGCTTTAAAAAAAAGTCTGTTACATTTCACAGAAACTGTATATAATACTTTATTCTACAGATGAAGGCAGTAGCTCATGAATAGGCTACTTTTGTCTACATTAAGCTTTGGATACACTCACATGCCACTTTCAGCTTCCTCTTGAGCTTTGAATGGATTCCAGTGTTTAAGTAGGTATTTGTTAGGCTAATCTATCTGAACTCCTCTCCAGAGACTTTTCCCACTCTAACATACTGGCACGGACCCACGACTGCACCGTACTTGGCCAGCACTCTGTCACTCTCCAGGAGGGTTAAAGTTAGAATAAGCAGGCTTCTTCAATTACAGTTTACAGTTCTGTCATTCTGTCATATCTGTAAATGCTTTATATTTGTTGGTTGTAATGACCATCTGATAAATACACTTTCATTTCATATTGTAATATGACGTGACCCGTTCAATTTCAATTTGTGATCTGCTAGTCTTAATATAAAACACATGTATATGGAATGGCAATGCATTAACGTATGGAAAAATGCATTACCTGGGCACACTGTATTTGGACAGTCTGTCCACAGAGGGTTTATAAGCAGTTGTTCTAAATAGTCTAATAAAAAATAAACCCTCTGTGGGCGGAATATCCAAAAAAGCGCTACCCATTAACTCTGAATAATTGCTTAGAGTGCTACTGTAGTTAGGGTTTGCTCTAAAAATCTACTTTTTTAGTCTACATTTGAATGGTCTGTTATTAGGAAAGCAAAGAAATGATTAAAAGTGATCCATAGACAGAGGTTAAAAAGTGGTGAAAGTTATTTACTGTATTTCACTTTTAAAAATGCTTTATGCTTTAAGTATGAAAGGCCAAGACTCACTAAAGAAAGACATCTGCCTGATATTACCCACATATACTCGAATATTAGCTAGCATTATAATAACTCTGATGATATACACTACTTGAATGTTAACATCTAGCTGGTACAATACAAACTGCCTCAATAAAAGCAAAGCATACATGGCAGCAGATATATTAACACCGTATAATATATAATATAGGTCTTAATATATAGTATAGGTATCGATCTTGCCAAATATTAAAGAGCTGTTAGGAATTCAACTCCATAAAGCTGTCTGGTGCTATAAAGGCACCCACTTGCTTAAAAGTATAAGATTATAAAGACATGTAGTGATGTTTGATGATGTAGTTAGTAGAAAGTAGAAAAGATGTATTACTATTTTTTTAAATGTAGTAAAAGTCCAGAGTGAAAGAATAGCTCAAGTGAAGTATAGATACTTATTTAAAACCAGACACAAGTACAGTAACAAAGTAATTTTACTTCCCACCTCTCCCACAGTCATATTCTGTGTGTATATCTGAGCTTAAAGCCAGGATTTTGGTTTTATATTTCCGCTCTGAGCAGACTGTAATGCAAATGCAATAACATTACATCAGCAACGTTTTAATGTCATAAACACTCTACACATGTCGGTACAGACACTGTCCTTTCTGCTCAATGAAAATTACCACTGAAAAATATGGAAACACCCAAACAGAGCACCAGCAAATTATGAACAACTCATTCATGTCCTTTTGAGTGTATTTCCATTATATCTGTTGTCTCAGAGGGACCTATATGAGCAGTGTATTTCCTTAGACTTTCTTAAAAACGTGTTCTCTGACATGTATTGTGTCACTGCTCATGATTTTCAGTGTGTTGCTTCTTTATGATGCAATGCTGCACCTTTCATTTACTTCAGTGCTATTGAAGCCAGGAGTGGTTTATATTAGTTAGTGCTCCTTCAGGCCCTTGTAAAATTTGATCACTTTGAGGAAAAGAGTCCCAGTCATTCATATCAGACTATGAGAAACATGTTATTCGAACAGTCACACACTCAGCCATCATCTGGTTTAAAGATTTTGACAAGGGTTCATGTGAACAGATTGATACCTAGACCAGTACTTGAGTGGATGCTTGAGTTAGATTAAATTCAACACATTTAATGAATTAAAGCACAACAAGGTGTGCTGATATAGGAAAATAATCAATGAGTAATGGAGTAACTGCTACTACTCTGAACCTGATCAGTTTCCTAGAACAGCATACTTTGAAATATTGTATTACTCTTACACCACACCAATGTATCAACAATTACAATGTTTAATTTATTACACGTAGGCATGTTATCTTTAATATCCATTTTATAGTTACATTTCAAAATGCTGTGTAATGCCTGTGAGTAAAGTTAATTCCTATTGTCATGTACATTATACAAACTATAAATAGTTGTTCCCTCACAAGCCTCTCTTTTTCCATCTCTTGAAGTTATTGAGACAAAAAAGCAGCTCGCTGACCAAAGCAAAGACCTTTGAGACTCCTTATATAAACATAAAAAACCTACTTACAGAAATCTTCATCCTATCAATGATTATAGGACGTTTTACATATTTCCATAATTACACATTTATTAGAAGTCTTAGATTATGTGGATGTGCTGTAAGTCCCTGTCAATTGCTGCTACAGAAATGATAGCATATTAGAATAAGTGCATTAATATAAACCTGTGATTTGAATTAGCCAGCAATAGTGTTGGAGCAGTAGTTATAGAAAATGACTCAACCTTCTGACCAATCAGAATCAAGAATTCAATAGTGCTGCTGTATACGGTGCCTTCGCGAGATATTAGCTCCCTCAACAAGTCATTAGTATGTTCAAGTCAGAGTCTATATCATCACTGTCTTTTCATGTCTGCTAATATCTCTCTTTCCTTCTTAACATAAATGCCAAACTGGTACACAGCCACTTTGACAGGAAGAAGCTTGTGCAATACTATGAGAGACAGCGACAGCAGCTTGCAGTTGTCCAAGTTGCAGTCTGGAGAGAGTAGATCACTACATAAAGAGCTTGGGAAAAAGAGAGAAAAAGTTTAGAACCTTGTAAAAATATAAGCCCCAGTGTCTTGCTTTCTCTGACATGTTGGTTTCACCTTATTTTGAATTGATTTCATAGCATTTTGTTACATTCCAGTATGTGTGCAATTTTTGAGACTTGCCAAAAAGTGTGGAATAATTTGGAGAGCAGCAGTTTTATTAATATTATTTATGAGTGTCGTACGCATGGAGTCACTTAAACTATTACAGATAATTGTCTCCACTTTTCCTAAATGGCACATGGTAGTTGGACACATGGGTAATTGAAGCCTGACAGGAAAAGCGCTCTGGATTGTAGCAGAAAATGTGCTACCAGTTTCCCTCCGCAGAAGCCTCTGTGTTCTGTGACTGGGCAAGAATCTAACGACTAATGTGGGTTCTGTCAGGAAGGAAAATTGCTTTGAAATGCTCGCTGACAGCCAGATATTTCAATCATTTGTTTGTGTTAGTGGTCAGACATTATACAGGCTCGCCTGCGTGGTCTCTGCCATGCCGTCATGCCTTATTTATGATCACAAAAGTGTATTCAGTGCAGTTAATGCACCAGAACGTTCCAACAGCAATAGAACATTTTATGTAGCCACTTACAATATACATTTTTATACTTCCAAATGTAAGAACGTGACAAAATGACAAAAGTCGTGATTCTTGGCTTTCAAAATGCTCGGGAATTCTCTTTCAGTTGTGTAATATGAGCTTTAAAAACCTGTTTCTGTAATCGGTCACCCGGTGTCACGGGCTTCCTTTCCTTATTTGCTCTGATGTATGGAATTTTAAGCACATTGTTTCTACAAGGAAGCCCTTAAGCCTAATTTTATCTGGAAGGTCATCATGAGAGAACCCCGTCTTAGGTTTCAACTCTACCTAGTCGACAATCTGCCTGAACAAATGACTTCTGCTTAAAGGTGAGCAAAACTGACGGTTGCAAGAGCCCATGGCTCCTAATCACAGCGCTGGCCTCACTGCTCTCACTGATTCTCAGAGCACAGAGGTGTAAGGTATTTAAAAAAATGTTGATCGAGACTGAAAAGTGGTGCCACTGTGGTGACCTGGAAAGAATGTATTGACTATTGTGTAAGAGCCATGTAAGTATGACAAAAGAAATTTGTAAAGCAACTTGCAAACATAAAATGCAGCTCAACATGCTTCACGAGGAAATAAAAAAGACAGTAAAAGGGATAATAATAAGAATCAGGTAGGGACATAATTTGAGCAGCAAGAATGATAACACATGCACATCACTAAGAAAGAATATAAGAAAAACAACAATGAGAAGACAAGGTGAAAAAAATCATAAAATAGTGTTCATAAGATTAAAAAAAAAGAGTTGACGGAATCATAAAAATCAAGGTGGAGAAAACAAACAGGAAAGTGCAAAATAGAGCTTGTAAAATAAAATAAATATACTGTATATGAGCTTACATAGAAAGAGAATAATAAAAACAAAAGGGAGATAAAAACAGATAGAATACCTACTAAAAAGGAAGAAATTGTAAATATATAGTGTATAAATATGCATGAAATATGTAAAACAATTAGACTACCTGAAACCTTGGTGCACAATCAAGTAACATTGAGTTGACGGGGGAGGGTTGCCAAAAAATTTAATGTCACCCAAATCTGTGGGAAAACCACCTAGACAGAAAACCACCAAACCTAGATCCTATGAATAATATAAATGAATAATATTTATATAGCAATTTATGTAGCAATGCCACCGATGCACGTCAATGGTTGTGTCTGCCAGTGCGTATATAAAGCGATAGATGTCTATGGAAGCTTCCAGAATTGTTTCCACCATGAGAATGGCAAGTTAAGTTAAGATTTTGCGATTTTCAACATAGTTTAATACTTGGAGCTTGTGAGATGGGTCATAGCATTTCACAGGTAAAAGCAATGTTTGTATTTTCACATATGAGCATTTCAAGAGTGTACCGTAACTACAAGAAGAAGAACTTACGACAGCAGCATGGCCGTAAAAAGACTCTGAGTGAATGTGAAGAATCGTTTCATGTGATAGACGTGCAACACTGCCTCAAGTAACATCGGAATTCAATGCTGGGGCCTCAACAAACATCAGCGTGAGTACTGTCCAAGATCCCCTGGGGGACCTACCAAGTATTAACTGGTATACCAGTTTTTCTGGTACTTCAGTGTATATAGCTATAATCTTTGAAGCATGCATATTATACCTGGACACTTCAGTATGCCAAAGTGTTATGTCACATATGCATGATGCATCTGCTCTGTGTCTGTTATAGCTTCTTAGTTTGCAAACTGTGTGTGAAGATCAGATTTTCCATTGACTGGGTGCACTCAGCGTGGAGAGAGCGCTGGTTCCGGCACTCAGAAGCCCACCTCCACCTCTGTGCTGTGTGGAAAAGGTCAGGCTGGGTAGAGTGGCTCCTAAAGCTCGGGTCAGGGGCTGAGGCCTGAGGCTGTTTTAGTGTCTCTCACCCTGAATGACCCAAATCTCCCCCAGTGCACTCTCCAGCTGATCTAGACATGTTATTGGAGCTCCTGATACCCATCAGTTTGTCATCATCCTTTCCACTAACTTTTAGTTAACGCCTAAAGTTATTCTTTAATTGTCACATGCTACGTTACCTCAAATAATTCATACAAGGACTACAAAATTTGCAGAGTTACCCAAGAAGAGGTTAAATAAAAGTTAAATGAATTATTAGATAATAAAGATGTATGCATGTCTCGGGCATTTAAACTAATCATTTCTGACAGCTTGCTTAATCTCTCTTTAACTGTGTACACGTCTAAAAGTCAGTCTGTTAGGAACAAAGGATGGATGTCTTAATTAAGCAACTGGGAGTTCATTAAGGACACATCATTACTTAAATGTGCCGAATGTTGCGAATGCTAATTAAGATAACGGTAATGAATGTACGGTTTAATTTAGATAAGAGTATCAACATGTCAAACATCCTTGGTAGGAGAACAATCCTGTCACGCTTTCTTCTGTCTTGCTCAAACCTACCATAGAATCAAACTTGAGCAGTGAGAAAGCATGACATGTTATTGCTTTGACACAAAAGAAATGCAATTTTATTAAAAGAAAAGGAGTTGCTTTTTTAATCTGAAATGAATGTAGATGGATAAAAAAGTCACTTGACCAAATAAAGTCTATTAGAATTCATACTGTGTAATGGTACATGTAAAACACTAAGGAACAAAAGCAATAAAAAGTTTAAGAGAAAAGAAAAAAGTTTATGATAGAGTTAAGTGTTCGTGTTCAGTTCATCCTCTCTTCAGTGTGAAGACTTCAGGTCAATAGACTTCAAGACAATAGAACTGCACCATGACCCATTTCTTTCTGGGCAAAGACACCCCTCTCTCAGTGAAATTCATTAGCCTGCAGCAAACAAGGGCACTACACACGACACTCAAACAGGAACACAATCTCTCCAATGCATTATTCAACACCACAGTAAAGTATAGCTTGCCTTTTAGTAATTAGGAAAAGAGGATGACTTGTCTGAACTGTTTCATCACACCGTGTCTCAAATGGCTTGTATGTATGACGTCAATGGTATGGCCCGTGTGTTACGTTGATGAAGTTCAACACATTGCCCAAATGAATGTTACTACTAAACGTACGATATAGAATGTTAGATATTTGCGTTGGTGCTTTTGTGATTTCAATCCCTCTTCACTTGAGAGTGAGTGATCACATTAAGCTCGCCTCTCTATAAGGAGTGTGTGCCCCTCAGTCCTAGCACACTGAGTCGGGGTTGGAGCTCTTGGGTGTAGAGGATGTTTTGTTACTGTGGGAGATCAGCCAGTCCAGAGACAACCACTTTTAGATTCCCTCTTCAGTCCATCACACACACACACACACACACACACACACACACACACACACACACACACAGGACTGCCAGTATTCGAATGACCTTCCAACTACTTAAATCTGGCGTGAGAAAAAGGTAGCAAGTGAATGTGATTTGTAATTCAGTAAATGAACCTTACTTAATATAGTAGGGGCAAGTACATTATTAGTTAGGCTTTTTGTATGTCATTTATTCCAGTATGCTCAGAATACATTAACCAGCTTTTTAAAGAATTACAATTACAGAAGAAAGTACTCAAATTGATGTTAACTTGGTTTAACTTGACTATGAAGCATTGCAACTGACATTTATTAGAAACTAGAGTGAAACTCACTAGAACTTTGGTTTTAAAACCACTACATTGTTCCCAAGTAGCTTTCACTGCTTGGGGGTGCCCATGTTCAAACCCTGAATGATGAGAAGGACAATCTTCCTTTGTCTCACACAGTTGAAAACAATGATCTCTTAAACTTATTGGCATGAGAACCTTTTTGAACTATAAAGTAACTTCCATTGACCCCCTCAATATATATTCCTACTATTCAAATAATATCCTGGCTATTTATTTGATCCATAGAGCTTTGTAGTCCTGAACTTCCCACTGACAGAACACATTAGGGTCCAGGATGACACTACTTACATTTACATGCATGTCCTTTGGCAGACTCCCTTATCTAGATTGACTTACATTTGTCTCATTTATACAGCTGAGCAGTTGAGGGTTAAGGGCCTTGCTCAGGGGCCCAATGGTGGCAGCTTGGTGGTGCTGGGCTTTGAGCTCATGACCTTCTGATCCGTAGTCCAATGTCTTAACCACTGAGGTACCAATGCCCACTATTATAAATTATCACTATTTATAGTCTAAATTGAGAGAGATTGAAAGATTACAGTTGAAAGATTACAGTATAGTCTGTAATCTTTATGATGGATCATAAACTTCATGCAATTACAGTACATGTGTACTAAAGTAAAGAATATTTTTGCAAGGAACTTTTAGCTATCACATGATTGCACAAGACTGCTCGGAGCCTCTGGACATGGAGGATTGACAGTTTTGTTTGGAAAGTTCTCTCTCTCCAATGAATAAGTCTTTTCTCAGACTGGCACCGGCGCACATGCTGGCAACACCAATGCTATGCTACGTAATGTGGCATGAGCTTCTGGTTGGGTATCAAAGGGACAGCTCAGTGTGTGTGTGTGAGTCTCTGTCCCTGATGAGAAGTGCCAGCGGAAGCTGTCTTATTCTCTCACTGCATTCCTCTCTTCCACTGAGCCTCTATCCATGGAGAAAGTGTTTCTGCTTATCAACACTGTAATCAGAGAGATGTGTGTGTGTGTGTATGTGTGTGTGTGCTAGCACTCTTACCCTTCTGGTTAAGAGGGCTTTTGGCAGTCAGGCATGAGCCAGGATAGTTATACAAGTGTCACATGCTGATCGCGCCTCCATTCTCTAAATGTTATTGTTTTGTTTTAAGCCAAATTCCAGCGCTTTCTCCTGTGTAGTCAGTCAGTCTTCCATAATATTCTGTTGATATTACATGATGATGCTTTCAAGGTATAAAAAAGTGAGGGGGGTCATAGCTTACCCAGGTTAAGTGAGCTAACAGATATCCTTGACATTCAACATGACTCCATGTGAAATGTACCAAAAAAGTACCTTTTTTGAAGAGACTTTCACACTATTAGGACATTTGTTACAGCTTGAATCAGATTGAAATTGATACGTTTGGTTCATATGATATTTATGTTGGTTTTGTTTCACATTGCAAATTATTAAATGAGCCAAAAATGATGGTTTGAGGGCATATAGGGCTGAAAACATACTTTTAAAACTCATTCATTCATTGGTAAGAAAGATGACAATGGAAGAAGGTAAACAAACCTCTGGCAAGTGCGTGCAGAAATCACAAAAAATACCAAAGCACAGAGAACATAGAGCTGGTCCTCATTAAAATAAGACAAGTTTAAAACTTATTGTATATGCATCCACCATTTTATTTTCTGTTTTTGTTCGTTAGTCTAATGAAATCACACTAGAGATGCCTGGAACCTGAGCAAGACCACCTCACACAGATGATCTCATAACAGTTGTTGTGGTTTGCCTCCAAGTGCAATTGCTGTGTTCTCACGCTTAAGTGCGTTCACATTTAGTCACTGAACTCAGTGCGATGAGTTTGCGCAAGTGAGAACACACCAATCACACTCAAGTACAGAACAAACAACTGAGCGAGGTGGTCACCGTCTGCTTCCAAGCGAACACTAATGCGGTTTGATTGCAGTGAGAATGTGGTTTGACCCAGCATCGATCCAACTTCAGGATGTAAACCTAAAATGGAACTTGGGTTGTGGGTGACATGCGTGACTTTTTTTTTTTGTAGAAGTGACCCTCGACATGTAAAGCGAGCCATAAGACAGAGCTGCAATGCTGTAGGAATTATGTGTGCTGGATATCTGAACCAAACAAAAAGAGAAAATAAATGCTGGCTGTTTTTCACAAAATGTTTTAAACTTTCCTTTCTTTATACAGTATGATGATTTATTATTGCTTTGGCACACACTAACAGAAGGGTTATTTGTATGATTTCTATGCACCCTTGGAAAAGGCTATTTCTCAACAATAATTGAACAATGTTTACAAGTGCATTTTCTGCCATATGCTCCCCTTGACCAGTGTTTTTGCTTTTTGATTTCTTTTGATTATATGCAGTGTGAGACCAAACCAAAGCAAATAGATAAGAAATCAAATCAATTGGACTAAAATTTTGAAAATGCCATCAAACCACAGTTTAAAGGTGACATATTAAACCCCGTTTCCACACATAAACACAGTTTCCTGGGCTCTCAATGAAATGTCTGTGACATGCTTTGGTCAAAATGCCACAAGGATGAACTACCACAGCACGCTTCTCACCAAACTGCTCTTTTCAGAACGTACCGTCTGAGAGCCTGTTCCTTTAAATCATAATGAGACACTGCTCACCCTACCCCCCTCTTCTGCAGGTTGTGCCCATAGGCATATTACCTAGATGCAGCATTGGGTCCTGGGTCAAATGTCAACAAATCAATCCTATTGGATATGTCATGACTAGCCTGTAAACCAAAAAGCTGCATTTATTTTCTGGATAAAAAGCATGATAACGTTCACATTTCTCAACTAATTTCAGTGAGTCATGTTTATATTCAATGGTTTATGATCTGCATGGGGTACAAAAAAAGTTTTGCCTTTGAATCTTGATAATTAGGCTATAATCACTGCTAGATGCACAAGAGAGGAGTGTTTTTAGGCTTTAGGCTTACATGAGATGAATTATTTATGTGGTGAGAAATAATTCATTTTCATAACAAATTCATTAACAACTCACGTTTTTTTTCTACAATGTCCCTGATTGGTAAAGATTTTTTTCCCCCAGTGCATCTAAGATATATTGGAAAATTACTTCTTATATACTATCATGATATTTAAGAATGTTGATAAGATGAAGTTTATCTTACAGACATTCAACTAACAAACTAAAGCATACATTTCTAAAATTGCATCTAATACAGTATATTTTACCTCAGCTGTTAGCATTAGCTTGTGATTAACAGCCAGAGAAACACATAGCACAAATATTTTTTATTTATTATTTCCCTACAGTTTTTTGCCACACACCTGGTATTGATCCTTTTTTTAGGAACAGTCTTGTTGGCAGTCCTGCATTGTACTGAGCCACAGTGTAAAAGCAGTCAGGAACAAAGATTTTAAGCTTACTTACAGGATGTACAGGTTTTTTCCTGACTGTAGCTGGGATGTTGTCATCAAAATAAACATTATACACTCAGATGTTTTGTCCTCTAAGGCTGGGGGATGATGTAACAATGTGTGCTGGTCTGCACACCTGACAACAGTGCATTTAAACTCTTATGTTCAACATAATGCTGGCACATCCAGGGCTTACAAGAAAAAAAATGGTGCATTGTTGCAAAGGTGATTCTCAAGCCATGGGTGGAGATACTCAGATAAGTATAATTCTTGTTAGTTGTATAACAAGGGGTTACTAATTGGAAAGCTTTTTTGTTTTCTGAAATAGGCTCCCTACAAAAAACTGACTGGGTTGTTACCTTTCAAAGTTTGTGAGTTAGTAGGCACTCCAGATACCCCATTGTTTGTGCACAAAACCTGAAAAAAGTGAGGTTATTTTTCAGAATATGCCCCCTTTAATATTTCCATTATGTTCCTGTTCGGTGTGCAAGTATGCATATCCCTCAATAAGCCAAATTCCACACACCTGTTTGAACTATTTGCAGCCAGACTTATCCACAAAAATAATACCTTTCTTTCTTCCTTGTCCTCCCTCTCACTCTTTTGCCATATTTTATGAGTCAACACTTGGTCTTACTGGGCTTAAAGGCATGTTGAGTTGGATATGTGCAGTAAATTAAAGCAAGGTGCATTTTCCTCCAGTCTGATTAGCAGTGAATTGGTGGTGTCTGTTTGAGCAATCTGTCTGAAGGCACAGTAAGGTGGCATAAAAGTGTTAAAAGGAGCAGGATCTGTGCATTAGGGATACTGATGCAAAGCCTATAGGAAAAAGGGGAGAGTGATATGCATCAGAGTAAATCAGCAGTCCTTCAGACAGACTGCTCTGTGTCTTTGATAAGGCTGGGTGGAATTCATTTGCTGCAGTGCTGCAGTCAGTACAGAAAGGTAGGCAGTGAATAACGCAGGCATGGGGTGTACATGTGTGTAATCTAGCATATGATTTGGCTTGGTCTGAGACTTCAAAACAGCTGTAAGGCATTCCTGACTATTTTTATTCTCTAAAAAGAATGGAGAAAATGTTCTCTCTCTCTTGCTCTCTCCCAGCTAGTTGTGATCTGCTGCTGAAAGACAGGGTTTGTAGGAATGTGCTAAAAGGCAGCCCAGCTGTACTTATCCATAACTCAGCACTGCCTCCACCACACATTCACTTTCAATTAGCTTTTATTTTGGCTCACTTTCTTTTTACTGTCTGTTCTTCTTATTCCTCCATCACCATCCTAATGGCCAGGGTGGTGAAGTGATTGTTGGATACTAGTTTTATTCACATACGTTTAGAAGCAGGGACGTAAAGCACATGATCTATGCATGTCCCCCTTTCCTTCTTGCCTTTTCATTGCTGATGCTAAACTCACAGGACTGATGATTTATATGCCTGGATTTATTGATGGGACTGATGAGTTCTTCAAAGAGCAAGAGAATTCCTCTTATTTGATCAGTTCAGATCTGAAGACAAGGGCAGTTTTTCCTTGTTTCAAGTCTCAAGTCAGAGGCTTTTTGCCTCATTTGCTTTTCTGGAAAAGAATTCCACTGGATTTTGGAACATGGCTGAGGGGATTTGTGCTCATTCAGCTACAGGAGCATTGTAAGGTCAGGCACTGATGTCAGATGAGAAGGCCTGGTGTGCAGTCCATGTTCCAATTCATCCTAAAGGTGGGATTGAGGGCAGAGTCTATGCAAGCCAGACAAGTTCTTTCACACCTTCCTATATCTCTACATACTTTACCTTGCATTGTGCACAGGGGCATTGTCATGCTGGAGCATGTTTCAGCACCTTTAGTTCCAGCAAAGCGAAATCCTAATGCTACATCAACACATTCTAAAACACGGTGTGCTCCGAACTTCGTGGTAAGAATTTGGGGAAGGTTTAAGATTGGGTGTGATGGTCAACTATCTACAAATGTTTGTCCATATTATTTAGTATATAATGAAAGATTGGGAGGTCATATACATTGGAGGTTTTATTTCTATGTGTACTTGAGCAAGTAGTCTGATATGAAGGTCATGGAAAGATCTCTGGTGGTCACAAAGACCTGTTGTCATCCTTAGTAACCATCTCATTCTGAGCTTGTTTATATGTTGAGAAATAGAACCAAATAAATTCATTAGAAAATATTATGGACAGGTACAAAAAACAATTATGAAGTCAAGTTAGGCTACAGTTTAAATCTAACAACAACTGCTGTCCAGGGTGAGCTGGACACTTAAGGGCTGTTATCTACCTTCCACAAGTTATGGCCTGTCCATCTCTTGTTCTGTAATGTTACTCTTAATAAACAGCTATGTTGTCTCTCGCATGTCTTCTCGCAAACACTCCTCACTGCTGATGTCACAGTAATATTGTGTTACGAATTACACTCTTAATTATGTAAATTTCCAAAGCATTTTATTACCTCTGCCAAGGAGGTTTTGTTTTTGGTGTGGTTTGTTTGGTTCTTTGTTTGCCTGTGGGCAGGTTTATGGAACAAATACAGAGCTAATTGCCATGAAACTTGATGGAAGGGTGTAGCCTGGGCCAAGGATGGGCCATTTTGGAAATTTTGGAGCTGATATGTGTCATGGCAGGGATGCCTATGATCAAGGTTTTTTGTCTTCTGTTTGAATTAATATTCATCTTCAGTTTGATCCAGCCGATTGTCAGAATAGTACTCACGCTCTTCGTTTAAGCTAGCAGGTGCTGTGGGATGCATAAGATGGCACCAATTTACCCCTCCATCCAAATCAGTTAGTGAGCACAGAAAGTCTCAAACACTACAAAAACACATATAAAACATATTTCCAGATTACATTTCTCTCTCTACTACTTCTCTGTCTTATTAGTAAGTAATTGCTGTGGAACAATACTGCTCACCTGTTCAAGATCCAATGATTGATGCCAGCACCTGGTGAAAATCAATCTTGTGCAGTGTTTTCTTCTTTTTCAGTCCCATACTGCCAGAGTACTGTTTGTTTTTTGTACTTTCTCTACTTTTTTTTTTTACCTAATAAAGGTTCATGAGTTTAATCAGGTGTGTTGAAGTAGGGGAACACTAAACTATACAACCGAGTTCTGCAAGCAGAGAACCCTAGGCTATAAAATATAGGCAAGATTATAAAATGAGCCCTTCATTTCAGAAACTGTTTCTTTCTCATCTGAAAAAAGAGGGAATCTATTTTTCTGAAGATTTCAAGTAGAACCCATTTATGAATTTAAAACCATTAACTCATGATTTTCCAAATTAAGGGTCATGATCCCTCACGGGGTCACTTGATTTACAAATGAGGTCACAAGAGAATCTACATCTTTGCTTCATTAATTTAGTTTACAAATGAATGTTAGAAATATGAAAGACAGATCTAGGTGTTAATAAAGTGAAGTGTTACTAGGAATCACATTCAGGTAAGCCACATTTAATAGGATACATTTTATATACGTCTTCTTCTTTTTCTTCTTCTTTGCATAAATATGTCCTATTTTGGACCATTATTAGGAACGCCACAGCTAGTGCTGATAGTCATGTAGTTTTTTGCAAAGGTTTTTTTGCATCTTCTTTTTTTTCTTCCATTTTTTTCTCACCTCTGTTTGGTCGACATTATCATATAATTAGACTTCACCAATACACATGAAACTTGGTATTGTTGTAGTCCCACATGTCTGACATAGAATATAAGGTTTATGTCCCTAGGTGCATGTTTTCCATCATGCTAGAACCCGCTAAATTGGTAGGCTCAAAACACTTTTTTGGCAATTGTGCCAAAACTGTTTTGCCAAAAAAATATTTATTTATTTATTATGGCAAGATGGTTTCTAGGAGGCACATTACACTAGCTCATTATGATTCATTTGAGGAGGACCACCACCTACTAAATAAAGTTCAAAGCAAAAATCTAGAATTCACTAGCCAGTATTTTGTGATGTAAAGGGATGTAAAGTTTGTGTATAGGGAAGCTGCAAATGACACATTTCTTCATTTTAAGAACTGCTATAAATTTGGATTTTCACACCCTGCATCACTACCATGTGCTTCAGATCATGCCAAATATAATCTGCTTACACAACAATTTTGAATTCAGTATGCTTATTTCACTTCACTTCTGCACTTTCTCTCACTTTATTATTCTCACATATTATGCACTGCTATGCAGTATGTCTAGTACTAATACTAACCAGTTTTCCTATTACAGTTTATTTCTGAATTTTAAACACCTCATGTTGACTTCAAACTCACTGAAAGATCTGTTTTGCATCTTCTGGATGTTCTAGATCAGTACATAGTTTACAGTGTAAGGTCATAATTTTAGATTTGAAATGCAGCCCAGGTCAACAATCATGACAGAAAATTATAAAAGAGACAGGGTTTGGCAGATTGTTTAACCACACTGTACATAAAATCACTAAATATTTTACACTTGGAAGTCTGATTGACAGAGTTGTTTTGTTCTGATGTGCAATTTAGTTAGTAAATGTTATTTTTATATCTTCTGAATGCACATGTCTACAAACTCATGCATCAAATATAACCCCAACCCAACTGCCTCCCATTGGGCCATATCACACCACGCTGGTGTGAATTGCTTCTTACAAGTAAAAAAACACTTCCCACTAGACCAGTAATTCGGTGCAAGAAATATTCCTTTGTTTTTTTATTGCTTATGTTAAACACAATAAAAGTTACAATCATTCTAAATTCTAAATATATTTACAATTTTAAAAAGTGTAACGTGGTCAAGACTTGGGGACAGAGAATATTTATAATGTGGTTCATGGGATCATAGTTAAGTCTACCTTAACTAAAAAGTGATTCTATATTTAATAATATTTCATTCCCCTATTATATGAATTAAAACTAATGAATACTCAATTTGGATGGGTCAGAAGGTGTTGGTTAGTTTTCTATAAAAGCATGGCTTGGGCTGTAGATCCGATTGCAATATTTATATCAATGTGTTCATTCAAATATGTTATAATTTCTATAGTGAGTTTAACAGGGACTTGTATAGTTCACAGTGTTTTCATGGCTGAAAAATGTTTCATTGTTGATATGGATATTTTGTGCCAGGAGACATTTACTTATCATCTTTGGAAGGAGTCTCTAGTATCAGTGCTTTTTTTAAACAGTCAGAAATAAAGTTGTAACATTCAACTCCGCATCACTTACATTATAGCAGCTCTGAACAGTTGTTCCATCACCAGTTGCATTTTTTTTTCTCTCATGAAGTAAGTAAGAAGTAAGAATGCCAGTTGTCATGTTACCAAGAATTATTCATGTCATTGCTCATGACTATGAGGGATCATAGTACCTGCATTGACATCTAGCAGTGTATGGCACAGATCCAACATCAGCTATGTCCAAGTGGTGATCAAAGTCTTCAGGCAGTTTTCCTCCATGCAGCTTAAAAGGAATTTAATGAGATGGCCAGCCTTGCATCAGTTCCTGCCAAATAGTAATCTCATCTCATTTACCTTTGCTCAGCATTCTTACTTTGAATTTTGTATATTTAGCATCAACCTGATTTACCAATGTGGTTTTATTCAGGAAAGTTCACAAAGAGGTATTTGTGCACATTTTTTTGGAAGAATCGTTTCTTCACAAGCGACTTATTTGAACATACTACTAGCCATATTCAGTAATTTAATGCAGAAAGAGTTCCAGGATTCAGTGTTGAACGATGTTGGATTTATCACATTAAATGCGACAGAAGAGTGTTTGTAACGACCAGCTTTCATCCCTGTGGGCACTTTCAGTTAAATGGGAATGGGGGAAGGTAGAAGCACATGCATTTTGGCTTTGGTGAAGTTTATTGTTATGTCTACTTTTGCAGGTGTTAGCTTACATGCTGGGTTGTGGGTAACATTCAGTTGCTCTGCTCTTTCCTGCTGTCTTACATGAGCCTTCAAGGTCTCGCTTGCTTGGCTTGTCTGTTTAAATGATCCAAGGTCTAAGCTAGAGAAGTGCAGACGAGAACATAAAGTAGTACCCCTTGAAAGTGAACAACATTTACATTGTAATATGTAACAAGCTTTTGATAGGGTTAACTTTTGTATTCTGTTGGCTATTTAGCATATTTCTGTGCCATTATTCCAAAACAAATTTGACATTTAATTTTAAATATCTAGTATGTCATCTTTTTATCTTTAAGGTAAAACACTAGCAGTAGAACGTGCTAGTTACACCAAGCATTTTTCAGATATTTGGATAAATCACATTATATATTACACATTACACAAAACCATGTCTACTGTCTTATTGTAAAATGTGTTCCAAGTGGATGGAGGTTGAAGCATCATGTGCTGATATAGCTGAAACTTTTTTTTCTGCAATGTGTCATTATAATATGTTAGTTTCCTTTGTAAAGCTTACACATGAAAGCACATCAAACTGTTTTCCTGAAACCAATATATTTTTTCTATATCCAGCAATGGAAAACCTTAGCTTCTAGATGACCTGCAATCAGTCATCTGTGGATACAGCAAAAATATGTTTTGTGCTTTTTAGAGACAGTTTCCTTCACAGTGAGCTGAACAGACCACCAACATTAATCTTAGTAAGCCCACTTGGTTCTTGCCTGGCGTACAGTGTTTATGGCTAATAAACACAAATGACAGCCTTCACTCCACTAAAAACCTAAGTGAAGTCTCTGAAACATTTCTGACAGGTAGAGTATGTATGTCACGGTTTATGTTTTGACGTAAGGTAACCCTGGATAAATAAAGCATGTGATTGATGCATTTTAGGAGTCTGTGGTCTACACAGATACAGCACTGAAATTTCTACTGTTTAGACATGAAATATCCTAGTTTGAAACATTCGCTTTCCCAGTGAGCAGGGCTATTGAATAACCGAAATTGATTTTGATTAAAAAAGACATATTCTTCGAACTATCTTCATGATTAAACGAGCTAGGCTTAAAACTCTTGATCTATCGGTCTTATGAGCTTATGATTCAAGAGAAATGTTAAAAAAAAGTAGCGGTGTGTGTTCTTGAGATTAAGTAAGGATTTCCACAAAGAAATTAATTTTCCACTGCATGACACCAGGAACATTTTCACTTCATATTCTCTCTGTGATTTGTGTCTATGTGTGTATATGTGTGTACCATGATTTTTGTATTTTTGTAAGGACCAAATGTCTACACAAAGATAAGAATATTTGATATTTTTGACATTATGGGGAAATTTTGCTGGTCCCCATCAGGAAATAGTTTTTTTGTAGCTTTTGGCAAAAATAAAAAAAACAAATAAAAGAGGCAAAAAATTTCCTTTTCATTAGTGAGGTTCAGAGTAAGGTTAGGGTGTGAGTTTGGGTTAGCGTTAATTAGCTGCAGTAATAATTATGTCAATAGAAATTCTTCACAAATATAACAGTGGAAGTGTGTGTGTGTGTGTGTGTGTGTGTGTGTGTGTGTGTGTGTGTGTGTGTGTGTGGTGTGTGTGTGTGTGTGTGTGTGTGTGCGCGCAGTGATTAGCTTTACACAGGCTTTTGTCTGGAACTGAAAATCTGCTAATCCCACTTTACACAGCATGATCTCCCTTTAGAAAGCTTTTTATTTCCATTTTATTAAACTAATTATTAATCTAGTCAGATTAAAAAAATCAAGAAACTTGGAAAAAAGAGACCATATTTTGTGATGGGTGAGATTTAGAGGTTTTTTGGACTTATTTAGGACTTTGTGCAGAGGTTTCCCGGTATGAGGTTTCAGATGACTTGGGGCCCAGAGAACTCGCTGGTGTTTCTGAGAAAAATTAATACATGGCTTCCTCTTTGTATAATACAGTTTCAGGTTGCATTTCTTGATGCAGAGATGGACTGTGTTAAGTGACGATTTTCCAAAGTACTCCTGAGCCCATGTGGTTATATTTCTCAAACAATACTGCCTGAGAGCAGTGATTTCTGCCTTTGGTTTTTACACACCAAGATTTCCCCTGACTCCCTGAAACTTTTCATGATATCATGAACTGTAGATGGTGAAAGACCTAAATTCTTTGCAATCTTGCACTGAGAAATGTTGTATTTGAATTGACTTACAATTCTCTCACGAAGTTTGGCACAAAGTGGTGAACCGTGACACATCCTTGCTTGCAAAGCCTAAGCCTTTGGTGGATGCTCCTTTTCTACTCAGTCTTGATGACCTCACCTGGTACCAGTTACACTGCTAATTGTGAAGCCTTCCAGAACAGTGTTACTTCTATAAGTTTTTCAGTCTTATTTTGCTCTTCCAGCTTTTTTGAATGTGTTTCAACCATCAATTTCTAAATTTGTTTATATTTAACAAACTGAATTACGTTCTTCATTGAAAATCCTTTCTTTGTTCTTTTGTCTGTTAAATAAAGGTTCAAGTGAATTAACAAATTACAGATTTCATTTTTAGAAAATGTGTCCGAACTTTTCTGGAAATGGGGTTTCTAGAAATATTATAGAACAATTACAACCCTGCTTGTAATTATTTTAATAATAGTATAATTGGCTCATTTTGTGAAAGACTGAAATATTGCTCATTGCAAAGTTTAAGTATAAACCTGTGAACCCTTGTTTACAGTATGTAGGCATGAGATTATAGGCAGTAATATTATCTCATTAATATCTTATTGTCATAATCATGGTTTTACAATCTAGTATCTAGTTGGATAAAAGTTTCTATATGTTTGCACAAGTGCTGTTCTCTGGATATGCCATTGCTGTGTAAATAATTAGGTTTATATTCAAACATAATCAGGTCTAGTTTCTTATATCAATGCAATATGGGGAAAGTTTATTACATTTACATTTATATTTATGGCATTTAGCAGACGTTCTTATCCAGAGCGACTTACAAGAGTGCTTAGTCATTAACTTGGAATATCCAATG
>JAOUQY010000034.1:6185541-6199314 GCA_028566355.1 Doras micropoeus | reverse complement strand
TCCTCTCTGGTGATCATTAAGGAACATGTGACTTGGAATGCATGTTTTCCTCTGCTGGAGAATTTGTCATATTGACTTGTCATTCAACCACTATGTCAGTCATACATGTGCAGTCATTGGATAAATACACCAAATAGGATTTGATTGTGCATGTGAGCAGAAGTCATGATCAGATTTAACCTCAAGGCTGCGACTGATCCAATTCATGCTTAATGCAGAAAAAACGTGATGCTGTTGACAGTCATGGATCTACTGAAGATCACTTAGAAGAGTTTGTTTAGACCTCAGTGATGGGATGTTTTATCACCGTCTCTTTGTTCAAATGCATGACTAAACATTCAGGCGACCAAAAACAAACAGTCTCATCCTCTCTGGAGTGTGCCAGCTAAATTACAGAGTGGCTAATCACAGGGAATGGAAGCTTATTTGAAGTAAAAAAGCAATGTTTGGAAGAAACATAAAAGGCTGAGGGGTAAAAAGCTTTTTTTTCATAAGTTGGAGACCTCTGGCTGGCCTGAACCACTTTTACACAATCATTGTATTGTGCTGTGTCTCGCTTCCCACTTGTGTTTAAATCTCCGTGTGTAATGTAGAGGGGATGCCATGATCATATGTTTACAATTATAAGAACCACAGCTAGTTAATGTTGTAGGTTGGCCCAGAATTCTGGATTCAGTCCTAATAACTATTTAATTTTTCATTTACTGTATCAAAAAAAACCCTACTATTTTACACACTGTTGAAAAATTATTATATATTGTTCCCTGTTTTTAAATATCCTCATATGAAATTGCATAGAATATAGACTTTCTTGGCAATTCAAAAGTGACACAGCACACCTTTTATTTCAAACATTCAATTAAATTAAATTTTATTTCTAAACCACTTTTAACAATGGACATTGTCCCAAAGCAGCTTTATAAAGACATAAAATCCAGACATAACTTGTAACTTATATAAATTTTATCTTTAATGAGCAAGCCAGGTGATGTTGGCAAAGAAAAACTCCCTCTCTTTGAGAGGAACCAGACTCAAAAGGGAAACCCATCCCATTTGGGTGACACCGGATAGTACAATAATAAATAATCCCTATAATAATCCCTGTGTGCTATACATAATCCCTGTGTGCTATATACTAAAAAAAAACAAACAAAGAAAAATGCAATTGTAACCAGCTAGCAGACGGTTGGTTTAGCCTGTTTGTCACTCACATAATGTAGATGCAGTGTGAGGAGTGCATCCAATATACCAAACTCTACTTCTATTAATTAGCAAGAAATAGCTTACTGAAATGGGCAGAATGTGACTCTAGTGATTTAGCTAGTCTGAACTGAAAACATGTATATAATATGTATGTATAAAATAATGAATGCTTTCAAATAAAATACTATTTATAAATAAATAATTGCATGGATGAAACATAATTGCAACAACACATACATCGTGTTATTATGTGCTAACATCATTATGCTTTCAATAATTAATAAATACTCACATACGAACTATAATGTGTTCTTTTTTGACAAAATTCTTTCTAACTTCCTTTGTTATACTTTATACTTGTCTTTTCCTGTGATCTTAATGCTGAGGGTGAGGTTCTCATGTTCAGTTTCCTTAGGGAGAAGTTGCAGGTTTGCCTTTGGCTTGTGGTAAGGGGCAGGAGATCAGAGCGAGGGTAATTAGAGGAGGCAGGTTTGAGCAGGGCACCTGATAACCCCAGTGCTCAGCTGCAGGCGAAGAGGTACACCACTCAGGCTAAGAGGAAAACTCAGAGTTACCAGACTGACTGCTAGAACCTAATGTTATCCACCCTCACAAGGCAGAAAACAGATGGATATAAACACAGAGACACAAAATATATCTGTTGATACACTAACGCAGGCTGACACTCACACACAGTCACCATGAGGTGAGGGTGAGCATGGTGATGGCATGCAGACGTGCATGTGATGACAAGTACGACTGATCCAAGTGCGGACACAGAACAGAGCCAGAGTGAGAAGAAAACTCACAATGGATGGAATCCACACACAAACACACACACACACACACACGCATACCCTGCTAAGCCTGGTTGTGTCATACCTCAACACACACAGAAACATTGTAAGCTTCTGCTCAGTTTTATACCAGTGTCACACACATCACACACAACAGACGAGTTCACATCCACATTTCACATCAGCTTCCCACATTTTCCCATATTTATTTCTTTTTCTAAAAGGAATGCATTCCTCGGAATGAATATATTATAAACTGACATATAAATGCAGAAGAATATATAAATATTATGAATAGGAAATAAGAATAGGAGATTCTTTTTCATTTTTTTCCAGAACCCACTGAATAAGACTAGAGGTAGACATCAGGACTGGGATCCTGTTTTTTCCCTATTGTTTTCCAAGGTTTCCAGGGTATGAAAAAGTGAGAGAGAAATAAATGTCTTCTGATTTAGGCCATGCCTCCTTGTATAAACTGATCTGTGCTAAATAGAAAATCTTGATTATTTTACTCAATATTTTGAAATTATTCAGCCAGTTACTTGCGCTGTTCATTATCATTATACAAAATCCTTCTGCTACATTTGCATTGCAGTGTATATTCCACAAAGTGTATAAATCGCTGAATAAAAAAGACAGCTTTTTATTTTTTTTAGCTAGCTAGTCACTTTGAGGAGAATTGTTAAGATATTTGAGAGAAAATATTCACTGTAATATAACTGACAGCCTCAAAATGCATGATGGAAATGCAAACATCATATCATTGTCATATTGCTTATTGAGAGAGAGAGAGAGAGAGAGAGAGAGAGAAAGTGAGAGAGAGAGGAGAAAGAGATGCATTCTATTTTCCATTATATACCTTCTTTGTCTACAGCTAATTATCTAGTCAAAGGTCAGTGGTCCACATTCATGTCAGTTAACATATGTATGAATGAAGGACCACCATATACTACCACAGTTTATCTGTTTGGGTGGATTTTAGGTGTATATTTAACATTTATTACCTGGAGGCAGTGAGACAGTGGAAGAAAAATAAATGCAACCCTAACCTACTAAAAGCATATAGCCTCATTTTAAACACTATTTTCATATATTGTATTTTCTAAAGGGGGAAGGGGAAACAAATGGGCATCACCATAATCAAGGCCGATGAAATCTCACATCTCGCTGCATTGCCCATGATCCGCATTAAAGATACATGTGAAGCAGCTACTTTTGTGACGCACTGTTATTTGACACGATTTGATTCAGAACAATGCAGTTCAACGTAATATGATGCAGTGCAAAACAATATAATGCTATGCAATTCAATACGGTACAGGACATGCCTCCAACTCTTCTGAGGCTTGTCCAAGAAACTTGTCCAAGAAGCCACTTCACGGCAGTGGAGATGAAAGAGTGCACTCGGAAGTCGAGGAATCTCAAGTTTTTATTGAAAGTTATATTTTAGTAAGGAAAAATACAGTGTGTATGGGAGGGTCTGTAGAGAGGAGAGAGACAGTACATACAGACATACAAACTATACAGTGCCCTTATTCGCTTTCAAGGTTCTCATTCACGGTCCACCATTCACCTGGATGTAATTTTTCCACTGAGATTACTGAAAATGGAGTGTCTAGGTGTGAAATGGAGTTTTGTATGCGTATGTGTGTGTGCTTGTGGTGTGATGGATAGCTTGTGTAATACATCTTGATAGTGGCAGTGTGAATGGATTAGGATGTGTGATAGGCTGCATTATATGCTGACAGGTTGATTGATGCCTCACTCCCTGTGATCCTCTGCCCATCTTGCTCCAGATCTGTGTTTATGGGAATGGCTAGAAACTATTTTCTACAAACCACAGCAGGCCAGATCCAATCAGATAAGACACATTGAACACAGACATGCTGGATTTGGAGTTTTGTTCTGTGGGTTTAGAATTTTGTTAGACGGATGCAGTGCTTGTTTCAAAGAAGTGTGATTTAAAAATATATTTGAAATAAACTTTGTTAAGGAAATAAACAAAGACTGCAAAAAAAAATCAAATATACAGAAATACAGATAGAGAAAGGTTGCACCCAAATAAAATAGCACTAACCACAGATATTTAGCATTAGACAAGCTAGCCAGCTAGCTGAACTCAGCTGTGCTAATGATACTAATTAAGTTCATTAACTAATGTTGTCTCTAGAATAGTGATTTGACTATTAAGCTAGTTAACATTAGGCTGCCTATTGTAAACAAGTAGGCAAAGATATTAGCAAAATTCTTTCCAAAAAAACTTTCCAATTAAATCAGTAACAAGGTTTGCTAGCATGCCTTAGCCCTCATGCTCACAGACTTGCTATTGTAAAATAGATCAAAAGTAGAATGAAAAATCAGCTTTTTTTCTCCCATAAGGATTACTTTGAAATTTTAACTCCATGTTTTATCCCTTTCTCTGAAGATACCATTGTTTCCTGTATTGCTAAACTCAGCTGTGTTAATGGTACTAAATTAGTAGTTTGTTTAGCTAGTGCTATCTCTCCAGTAGTAATTTGGCTTCAGTAGTTTGCTACATTTGCTAGCAACGTAGTTGCTACATTTTACAGCATATCAAAACTTCACAAACCACAAGGGAGGTAATTTTGCTAGCTAAGTAATTAATTTAGCATTAATTTGTGTCCTCTCTGAAATAGGACGTTGGTAGTAGTTGAAAGGGCTAGTAAAAAGGATTTTTAGCTGAACAATCTAGTTCATGTTTGGAGAAATGTTATATCATGTAATTGTGTTACTAGAAAGCTAGCTAACATTAGGTTAATGTAATTGTATTAGCTGCTTAACTAATTACCAGCAAACTAATTAACATTAGGTAACTGAGTGGCTGAGGTTACTAGAATGCTAAATAACATTAAGTGGTTCAGTAAATCAGTGGCTGAAGTTGCTAGCAAGCTAATTAAGATTATGTAAATGAGTACCTGAGTAGCTGGGGTCGCTAGCATTAACATTAGGCTGCCTATTGTAAACTAGTAGGCAAGGTAATTAGCAAAACTTTGCAATGAAATCAGTTTGCTATCATGCCTTTGCTCTCATGCTCACAGACTTGCTATTGTAAAATAGATAGAGAAAGTTAGAGGTTAGAGTTAGAGATAGAGGTTAGTAATGACTCTCTCTCTGGTGTTTCCAAATCGTATCAGTAACTCGGGGTGCTGTGTTTGTGTGTGTTTTAACAGGAAGGAGTGTTTCAGCTGGAGTCAGAGCACATTGAGAGTGGCAGAGGGAGATGTCCGTTTCATCCCAACAGCCCCACAACGTCCACAGTGTCCAGTAAGCACTAAATAACACTGTTAACTTTTCCCTCTCTCTGCGTCCTCTCTCATAAGCACCCCTCCTCCGTATCTATCTATCTCTTCTCAAAGAGGTTGTGTTCCACAATGAGATCTGTGTGTTTCGTGCCTCAGGCAGTCAGTATGGAGGCTATCCAGCTATTCAGGCTTATTACCTCCCGTGAATTCTCACATAAGCACTTCAAGTCAAAGCCATCAGCTGTCTCAGTCAGAGTCCACAGCTTAACACAAGGATTAGAACGGCAGAAAGTGGGAAATATAGGAGGTGAATAAAGACTTCAGTCATTTCCTGCTGACGGAATGGTCACAAAGCTCTTTACAGGATTGCTCATTCTCTCTTTACACCTTTAGATCACTATCTTTCCTAATACTGCTGATTGAGATGCTAAATTTATGGCCCTGTTGGCATGGTTATGTCTTGAGTGCTGTACTGAGAGCTATTTTTTTGGTCATTCTTTAGCTGCCACCTTGTGGCGTATTCAATAACAACAACTGAAGTGTGATCAATCTTTTTAAATGTGCAAAAGATTTCATCTTCATTCGTCATTATCTAGCCCAATATTTTAAGTAGATCAGTATTTTTTTTTTAAAAGTGTAGAAATTATACAAAATAATAGTTTATGCCTTTAATAATAGTTTATGCCTTGTCTAAGAACAAATGCATTGGTTTAGCTGGGAAAAAGTGGAGCTTTTTATGTATGCTTGGGAATGGGGCAACCCATTTTCACCAACAAATTTAACCCTCAGAGACCCCCCCACTTCACAAATCTTACCTAAAATATAACCTTTGATAAAATATTGCTGCATATTACTTACCAGGAAGAATATTAAAATAACAATATAACAAAATAACAAAATAACAAATAAGTAAGTGCATGTGTCCAGAAACTCTGACTTCTGTTTGCATCAACAGGAGATCAACTGTTTGTTGGGCTGTACACTGATTACTGGGAAAACGATGCAGCGCTGTATCGCCTCGGCAGCCTCAGCTACACCAGGACGGAAGTAGGAGACAGACAGCAGCTAAATGGTGAGAGAAGTCATACTTTAACTATTCATCATTACTGCCTTACACATTAACCCAGTAATCAAAATAAACACTTACTCACCCATTTAGTCACTTAGTTCATATCCAGAGTCAGATGATTCAATAGTTTATGAAGACTTTAACACACTGTCTTTACAGAAATCTAGTAAGAAATCCAAAATAGGGTTTCATCAGGTCCATTTTTCCCTTTAATGATACCAGTACCACAGATCTGGATACTACAGATGTAGTAGTGCTATCCTTTCAGTAATGGAGCAAGCTTCTGTTATTCCAAAACATCTGAGTCGTAATAAAACCGTACTTTAGGATAACTTTTTATATTCACATGTATGATTTGCGTCAGTCTTGCATTGAAGGCATTGGATTGTATTTGAATGTACAGATCCTACCACTGTATGCCCTATTACCAATATTCAGTATGAAATTGGTGGATCCATAGTCCAAAGAGGAAGAAAAACTCCCTGAGGGGAAGACAAAACTCCCAGAGGTGACATAATAATTCATTCATTCAATTTAGGTAAGTGCTTCGTCTTACTCAGGGTCAAGGTGGATCTGGAGCCTGTCCCAGGAAAACTGGGTGTGAGGCGAAAATATATACCCTTAATGGGACACCAGTCCATCCCAGGGCACCATGCTCACACACACACACATTTACACATTCACACTTAGGCAATTTAGCACAACCAATCTACCTACCACAGTGTGTTTGTAATGTCAGAGAAAACTGGAGAATATGGAAGAAACCCACACAGTCACAAGGAGAACATGGACAGAAACTCCAGACAGATAACAACCCAAGCTTAGGATCAAACCATGGACCTTGGAGCTGTGAAGTGTTAAAATCTGTGTGTTAAAATTACTTAAAATCTGTAATAAATCTGTGCTTTGATCTTAATTGTTTCCTTGGGAATGCCTTTTTTCTGAAAGGGTCCTTGGCTACAAGAAGTGTCAGAACCTCTGCTCCAAGGCATCTTGATTTCAGCATCTTGACTTCCTTTGTATGTTGAATTGAACATGCAAATGGTTTCAAGATGAAGCAGCAGAAGCACACACTGACACACTTAGAAATTGCACGTTGGACAATATCAAGGCTTTCATGAGTTAAATTGTATGTGGTGGTGTTGGAGCAGGCTCTAATCTCTTCCACCTGTTCCACCATCTCAATATTGTAGGTAATTAGAGCTGGAAGTGCTCAGCAACATGGTTTCCATGCTTAAATAACCTTTAAGGTAGATCTGGTGATTTGATGGTTATTCGGATCATGTGTGTTAGTGCAGGGGAGAAAAAAATCTGACTAGGAGTGCTCCAGGTCCAGGGTTGAGAACCAATGTATTATGCATTGAGCAAAAACAGCTCTCTGTCTCCAACACACGTTTGCACAGAGCTGTAAAGAAAAGGAGCATACACCACATGGAATAACAATCATCAGTCAACATCAGGGAACTGGTCTGATGGGTTCGGTTTGGAGTGTGCAGTACTGTCATGCTGTGAGCTTGTTTAATGTTTACCTCATGTCCATACACCCTGTCTCAGAGGCTCAGAGCTTCAGTAAAGCACACTGGAAAAATTGTAACATACCCCTCTTCCTTGCTTTATATCCTATTTATATTGCTTTGCTGTGCATATGTGTGTGTGTTTTAGTGTATTTCTGAAGCACACCACAGAGGGGCATTGTATGCCTGAGAATAAAGGAGTATAGTACTCACCTGTAGGGGGGCTCTTGTAGTCTGAGCTCCCCGGTGTGTGCCATTAATCATACAGAGGAGGAGAAAGGCATGCATGACAGATGCCATCTATCTCTGCCTACTCTGTCTCAGGCAGACCCATCAGACCTGCTGAAAAATGGTTAAATACGGCAAATTGTATGCCTCTGTCATACAACATTATGTGTTCATATGTGTGTGTGAAATGCACAGACAAAGTCAAACAAACATCATGTCAAATGTATAATCATATCATTTATGTGTGATTTTTTTTTCTTTTTAATTTAATGCAATTTTTCCACATTCTCATTTTTTTTCACAGACTTTCCTCATGATTTTTTGACATCATTTTGTTTTCATATATTCATTTTCACATGTAGTACATTTGTTTTTATTTTTTCCATTAAATATAAATACAGGGTGTCCCGGAATGGGAAATTGTATTGAAATGTACCTTTATTAACAAATCGCCCATTACAAAATTTTACAAAATATTTATAGTATATATTCTATGTGTTGCCATATTAAAAATATAAAATATAATCTGAGTTTGTTCATTATACCTATGTATGGAGACTTTGGGGACACCCTGTATACTGTATATGAGTTTATATGATTCTTGATTTATTTTCATTTTCACATTCATTACCAAATGTAGCTCGACTTTCTTTATTTCCTTTTATTATTATTTATTTTATTTTATTTTTTTTTACAAAAAACATGATTCACATGTTAGTTTTTTTTTTTTTTTTACATTCTCACAAGACTCTCACGTCCTGGGCCTTATAATATTTGCCGTAGCAAAATATAGACATTTAGTTATTGCTGTGGTTTATGTCTGTCAATAAAAAATGCACTCCTTTTACACTGGTGCTTGAAAGTTTGTGAACCCTTTGGAATTTAGATTAGTTTAGATTTCTGCATAAATTCTGCATAAATTCAGGAAAATAATCTAATATCACATATCTATGAGCAGCAAAAGTATGTGAACCTTTGATTTTAGTATCTGCTGTGATCCCCTTGTTCACCAACTGCAACAAAACATTTCTGGTAATTGTTGGTTAGTCCTGCACATCAGCGTGGAGGAATTTTAGCCCATTCCTTTCTACAAAACAGCTTCAACTCTGTTATGTTGGTGGATTTCCTCCTGTGACCTGCTCGCTTCAGGTCCTTCCACAACATTTCTATTGGTTTAAGGTCAGGACTTTGACTTGGCCATTCCATTGTATTCTTACCATTCTTCTAACCATTGTTTAGTAGACCAACTCGCATACTTAGGATCGTTGTCTTGCTTCATAAATCACATTCTCTTGAAATTCAGCTCACTGACATTTTCTTTTAGAATTTGCTGGTATATTTCAGAACTCATTTTGCCATCAATGATGGCAAGCAATCCTGGCCCCAATGCATCAAAACAGGCCCAAACCATGATACTACCACCACCATGTTTCAGCTTCAGCTCTGTTATTTTGGTGGGTTTCCTCCTTTCAAGCACCACTGTAACTATATACAGCAGATATGCACTGTTTTTCATTCTTTATGTACAGATATGCTGATGCACATAAATTGCATAAGTTGCTGAATGACAGGACTTATGATTGATAAAGAAACTGAATAACAAAACGTATGCTAGTTCATAAGGTCCTGCTTGAAAGCTGAATATACAGTAGCTATAACAACTTTCTGTTGCTGCAACACTGCAGTTTCCCCTTGAGGACTGATACACTCTATCTGCTCTGTCTATCTGTAACTTTTGCAAATTGCCATACAGGGTACACAGCTATTTTTATCATTAGCTGCACTGCCTCATTTCCTATATCGTTTTTTCTCAGAGCCGAAGTTTGTTGGCTCTGCAGTGATCCCTGATAACGACGACCCTGCTGATGACAAAGTTTACTACTTCTTCACTGAGAGAGTGTCCACCACAGAGGCAGGAAATAAGGCTGTCTACAGCAGAGTGGCCCGTGTGTGTGCTGTAAGTGTCGAGAAGGTTACAATCTATGCAATTTCTTAAGATGGCGATTTAAAAAGACAAGAGCAACAATGATAAGTAAGAATTTTGTTTAAATAAGTTTACACGTCTTCTGTCTCTGCTGTCTTTCAGAATGATCAGGGTGGTCAAAGGATGTTGGTGAATAAGTGGAGCTCTTTCCTCAAGGCTCGTTTGATTTGCTCAGTGGCAGGACCCAGTGGCATCGACACACACTTCGATGAGCTGGGTAAGAACCATTATCAGTAAATCTTTAACTCTCCAAAGTGGTCCAGATTTTTACAGAACGTCTTCATTGTGGGCTTTTATCCCATTATCATTAAACCACTGCTTCTCCAGAGTTTAAAATAAAGAAGGGAAATATATTAATTATAAGATGATGGCCATATTCAGTCAGTAAAATAAATATAAACAAATTTAGTTGATGACTGCAACACACTCAAATTTGGGACAGAGGGATGTTTATCACTGGGTCACATCAGCTTTTCGATTTGGGAATTGAAGATACTAATTAGAGTGGTTCTTATCATCATGATGCTCCATATATTTTCAATAGGAGACAGATCTGGACTGCAGGCAGGCCAGTCAAGCCATGCTGTTGTAACTTGTGCAGAATGAGGCCTGGCATTGTCCTTCTGACATACACGTGGAGTTCCTGGAAAAAGATTTTGTCTTGATGGCTGCATATGTTTTTCCAAAATAACAAAATAATCCTCTACATCAATTGTAACTTCACATACATGCAGATCACCCATTCCATGGGCACTGATGCACCCCCATGCTATCACAGATTCTGGTTTCTGCATTTCTTGTTGGTAACATGGATGTTTTTTTGCCTTGTTTGGCACATAGAATCTGATGTCCATTTTTTCCTGAAAACACAGAACCCACTGTCTTTCAGTTCATCTCAGATGACTTTGGGAACAGAGAACTCACCAGCGTTTTGGCACAAACTTAATACATGGCTTGCTCTTTTTATAAGACAGTTTCAGGTTGCATGTCTTGATGCAACGGTGGACTGTGTTAAGTGACAATGATTTTCCAAATACTACCAAGCCCATGTGGCTATGTCCATCACGGTATCATGATGGTTTCTCAAACAATACCGCCTGAGGGTCACGGACATTCCGCAGCGGTTTCCCCTGACTCCCTGAACCTTTCATGATTATGAACTGTAGATGGTGAAAGACCTAAAGTCTTTGCAATCTTATGCTGACAAATGTTGTCTTTGAATTGACTGATAATTCTCTCATGAAGTTTGGCACAAATGACCCATCCTTGTTTGCAAAGACTAAGCCTTTGGTGGATGCTCTATTTATACTCACTCTTGATGACCTCACCTGTTACCAGTTAAACTGCTAATTGTGGAACTGTCCAGAAGAGTGTTACTTGTATAACGTTTACAGTCTTGTTTTGTCGTTGTCCCAACTTTTTGATTGTGTTGCAGGTGTCATGTTCTATTGTTTGTTTGTTTTTTTAATATATTTTAAAAAATACAATTAGGTTTGTCTGTGAAAACATTGAAAATGTTGTCTTTCTAATTTTATCAGTTAAATACATGTTCAAAAGTTCAAGTGTCCCAATTTTTCTGGAAATGGGGTTTGTATATCAACCTATGGATATGAAATGCTTACATGTATAAGATTTTACTGTGTAAAATAATTTTTCTGAGGGGGACACATCTGATATACTCTGCGTGGTACTCGCAGTAAATATATTCCTGATTGCAACAGTTGATAAGAATCAAATGTTCCCATGAAATTCCATTAGAAATGTATGCAGGTCATTTTTGACTCACTTATGGAAGAGTAAGTTAGTAATACAAAGACTGTTTTTTTTAATCAGTAAAAATGTAATTACAAGACATGGGATGTCAAGACAAAATATGAAATTATAATAAAAAAATGTTCAAAGATATTGAAAAAAAAAATTACCTCACCGGGTTACTTTAGACCCACTTATGCATCTAAGGGTTAATTTTGACCTGAAATTGCATTCCATAGTTTTTTGCATAGGATAATATTTCATACTAATGTACACAAGCTACATAGATGACTGACGATTTTTTGCACTGTCTGCAGAAGAAACTGATAGCTTGCTTGCTGCTTGGCTCAGTGCCATTTTGTATAGATTCGTTTTCATCCATCTTTCTGACTCATCATTGAGACATGATTTTAATCAATCTCTGCTCAGATGCAGCCAATAGGACTATCTTTTTTAGAAGTATTAAATTAGTATGCACTTTTGATGGCTGTGGTTGATATATAACAGTGCATTATTGGTTTATTATATGGTTTATTCCATAATGACATAATCTGTACATAACCGACGAGCACATTTTGGGTCATGATGGTCTGAAAGGGTTTGACTGATTCTATATAGTATTCCACACAGGCCACGTCTCATGTCACACCCTTTAAAATGTCATTTTGTGAGCTTATTCTCTTAAGGCAATGTCTAATATTAGCTGGCATTTAGAAGAGATCACATTTTTTGCAAGTCTATATGGAAAGCTTGACTATACCCAGAGGGAATGTTTTGGCTGTGAAATTGCTTTGATAAAATGGTAGTGATTAGTATGCATAGAGCAAATCAGAGAACAGGGATTGCTGTTATGGAGTGGTGAACACTTCTTCAGTGTGCAGAAGCTGATATAGAATAGTATACTCATCACACACTCGCACGTCTGCTCTGAGAGTGTGTGGGTTTTCTCTCAGTAGCTTGCGTTCGTGAACTTTCTTAGGCATTTTTAAGTTATATTGGGTAAGCTGGCACAAGGAGATGGGATTTTCTTGGTATTGTATCATCCAATGTTCACACTCTGGAGCTAAGTATATTACCACAAGAGCTAAGTTATTTAAAAAATGGATTCTGAGAATAGTTTGTAGAGGTGGGGGTTGCTTCTGTTAGCTGATGATGAGTAAAACAAGTTTCTGCTCTCTCTCTCTCTCTCTCTCTCTCTCTCTCTCTCTCTCTCTCTGTCTCTGACACTATGTTCTTATTAGTAGGTGATAAGATGTTGTCTCTTGGCTGTGCACTGAACCTATACAGAATATATCTTATAAAGCTTGCTAGTTAAAAAACTTATATATATTATATCCAAATATATAAATAATATCCAAACTAGTGAATATTAATTGAGTTACATGTCAGGCTCTAGAATTCATACTACCTTTTTTGGCTGGTTAGCAAAGCCAGCTAACTGTGACAGCTATGTGATACAACTGTGACTCATCAGAAGCACCAATCATTGCTGCTACTTCCTTCCAAGCTTCCTTCCAAACATTTAATGAGAGGGTGTTTATGACAGGATAACCATGAAACCATGGCTATGAGTAAACGGGAACAAATTTAGTTTTGGAACTAAAGCTGTGAGTTGGAAAACGCCAGACCAAGTGCACAATAGGAATGGTCTGAAGAATCATTTGAGCTAGTTGTTTCATGAGTCAGACCTAATCTTTGATGCGTCAGAGCTAATCTGCATAGAATTGAGAAACTCTCAGTTGATATGTCTCACTGTCAAGTAGTTACTCTGTGTACATGTGCTGCTGCTTTGTTGCTTGGTAGTGTGAATGCAGGGTCATGCCCAGTTGACTAACTCACACTAACACTGTTCTATATCAGGCCCAGTCAAACACAGACCTCACCAAATTTACATTTACATTTACATTTAGGCATTTAGCAGACGCCCTTATCCAGAGCGACTTACAAAAAGTGCTTTAAGGTC
>JAOUQY010000034.1:6143385-6154549 GCA_028566355.1 Doras micropoeus | reverse complement strand
CATACTAATAAATTATTGTGGTCTAAAATGACAGGTGTTTCAGTTTCATTGTCTAACCCCTGTATATATATATATAAATATTTGGGGTAGGGTGAGAAAGGACAGAGGGGACATTTTTCATGCCTTAATAATGTTCATAATAATCTTGAAGATGTTTTGTGTGAGATTATATATTATATTAGATTTCACCCATGTTCAGAATCTTGCTGGTAGACACAATTTGTTGCCAGAAGATACACATGTTCAAAAGCAAAAAGAATGAAAATACAGGGGGGGGGGAAGCAAACTCAATACAACAGCTTAATTGTAGTGCTGATTAAAACATACTAGCGTAAAGAGGCGTAGTTTTGTCCCTTTAACTCCGTTCTCAGTCAGGTGATAGGCTAATCGCCTGCCCCTCGTAGCGCATGCGCAGTAGCGAGAACGGGAGCTTCGGTCCTCTCACCAGCCAGCGTCACGGAGCAGGGGAGCGCGAGCAGCAGCGGAAGCTCGTCGTACAAAAATGGGTGAAATACCCTGGCATCTCCGTGAGGTAGGGGCTCATCAGCGACTTTCAGATATTTAACGTTTCACGGTGCAGTTTATGTGAGAAAGCAGGCATGCACGGAGAAGAGGAAGGAGTACTGTGTGTGTGAGAGAGAGAGAGTGTGTGTTTTTTTGTAAAGATGAAGCCGCTGTTCGGATGCGGTTACTGACTGAAGAGCTGTGAATCGGCCCTGACACGGTAGTAACCTATAAATGGTCAAGGGCAAGGGCGAGTACATGAAATGTCATAATGATAGGCACTAAGGCATCTTTAAAGCGGGCTTGTTTGCTCCCTGGCGCTGATTCAGCCGGATTCAGCAGCATCTACATTGTGGTAGACTACACTGCAGGTCTGTGTAGCATCTCGACAGGTATAGACGTACACTACAGGTTACTTATGTAACCTATTAATGCATTAATCGACTATGCATTAATCGACTACACATTGAAAAGTATCCCAAACGCTTCAATAATTCAAGCTTATTGAGTAATGGTCAACTCTACAGCGCTCAATTCAATTAAAAAACTCCATTCGCGTGAGTTTGTAATGTTTTTGTTGTTGTTGATTTATTTTGTTTGTACGGATGAGTTAATGGTGCCACACTTAATGTTTTGCATGTGCATTAGTGGTGCATTCTTTTTTTTTTTTTTTTTTTTTACTGGAAGGTCGCCTGAGATCGACTGGGTTTCTCTGTCTGCTGAGCCATGTTTCGTTTCTGTTATAAAGCTTAAAATATAGCAATCTTGATTTCGTGGATTCGAGTGTACAGGAAACGGAAGTAGCCGAATAACTGCTAAGAATATTTTACTGTTTAAATGCAAATCACCTGAAGATGAATCTATATTAGATATATTATTTGGGATTGATTGAAAGAAGTCGGATCATTTTGTGTATTATTCAGGGTGTCGGGGTATAAATGGAAGGTGAGTAAATTGTGCAAAGGGACACGTATGGAGGAGGGAAGGGGAAGTCATGTAGTCACCCGTGTCTGTGCAGAATTACAGTGCATTGACTACACTCCCGACTCGCTGTGTTTTGGCCCGTATTGAATTTCACTAAGCGCTGACGAGCAGCAGGCAGCAGAGCGCTGTCCATGGTGCTGAACAACACCGTCGGAACCGGCTAGTAAACACAGATGCAGAGAACTGCCTTCTATTGTATGCTGTTAGCACCTGCTTCATCTAGAGCCTGTGGAGGAAATATGGTGTCATCCAATACATTATAGCCTATGGTATACTTATCACGTTGGTCTGTGTGCCATCACTTATTTTATTACTCAGCATTTGCATAATATTCAATATAACACTTAGCATCTAAGAATAATTACATTTGCTTTGATATATTGAACATGTGACTTTCTGGATCATTCACATTATTTAAGTTTCTACATTAATTTTATACATAATTCAATTCCTGGTATACTCGTGTATATATAGTGGCCTGGGAAAACCTTTCATATGGCCAAATTTCAATATTTTCTACTATATGTAGTTCTGAAAAATGCAGGTTTTCCTAAACTGAGATAAGATTCAATTTCATACAGAAGTAAACATAAATGCCTGGAAGAAAAACTTGCATTTAAATATCCCATATTTGTTGCACTGAAAGATACTCTATAAAGACGTAGATCTACGTTTATAACCTGATCTACTTATGGAAAAATATTATTTTCAAATAGATTTTTCATACAGCGTTTAAGAGCTTAAGCCTTGTCATTGTCCCTTGACTCAACTAATTGTGATATGATACTCAACTAAAATTACTATTAGCCTATAGTTTATTAATTCAGCCTATTTTGCTATTTTGTCTTTTTTATTAGGTCACTAAAACATTCTAAAACATTCTCGTTGTTGTCATCTTTCCATTATGTTTTGATGACTGTTTGACAGAGCAGGAGCATCCCAAGCATTTTGGCAGTCAGTATCTGATTACAGTATTGATTAGGCTTTAGGTTTAGGTTTTAGACATGTTTAGGTAGACTGACTGCATTTATTGCTGGGTTATAAACTGGCTCCTTGCCCGACATGATCTTTCCCGGTAGACAGATTTAAAGTAGGCTAAGCCAAAAAATTTCCCTATCGTTTTAATAAAATATATTTATTTTTGTCTGGCATGATAGTTCAGTGGTTAGCATTGATGCCTCATAGCTCTATTTCCCTAATTCAATCCTAAACCAGTGTTACTGTCTTTACAAAATTTTGCATGTCCTGCCCGTGTACATGTGGGTTTCCGTTGGTGCTCTGGTGTCCTCCCATTGTCCAAAACCATGCAAGTAGGCATATTGATGCTGCTAAATTATAGGTGAGTGCTAGAGTGTGAAAAGTGTTTCTTCATCCTGTTTCACAATGTCAAAATGCAAAGAATTGTAGAATGCAGTCACAGTGAGACCCAGTTGGTTTTCCCAGATCTAGGCTGACATTACATAATCATCAGGCACACATAATCTTTGAAGTAATCTACACTGTCTATACTGGGTATTTTTAGAAAAAAAAAACATGTCAGTGTGAAGACAAAGCACTTACTTCCTTATCTGCCAATCGTTCCTAAAAGGTCTTAAAAGAAAAACCTACTGCATGTCACAAGTGTCATCATGCATGTGGTGTCATAAATTATTCATGAATATGATATGAAACAGAGTAATTTTATATTGATAGCTTTTACCTGTGTCAAGTATATACCCTGTATAAAAAGAATTTGAATAAAGCTTATGCTATTGTTTATGCTGTTTTTTTTGGTTTGCACTATAAAAAAAAAAAACAAAAAACTCCTACACTCCTTTTACAAGCATAAATAATCACTGACAAATGTTGCCATTTTGATCAGAATTGTAGTTTGCTTTTCAGTTGAATGGGGTGTAATGCACTGTGAGACCAGTTTTTGGCTCACAGGTTTAAATTGAAATATGTATTTTATCTTAAAACTACCACACAAATCAGCACAAGCACAAACAAATTAATATTTATTCAGTTTTATTTTAAATAGGGTGTAAATTTTTTAAAGGCTAAACCTTACCTTACCCATTAAGTCCTTAGTTTATTACTGAGTATTACTGAGCATTACAAAGTTTAAGCTCCTAAATGTCTGTGATTGCATCCACAGCATGAAATATCATACATGGGTCTTACATACTGCTTAATATTTTTCTTAATATTTCACAACAGGCTTCCAAAAGCTCTAAGTTTGACCAGTCATATATGTGTTCTTCTATAACCAATCATTTATTGACTCGTATAACTTAGATTGCCTGATTCAGAAACAGGAAAATATAGCCATACATAGAGGCATTATTGTTCAGTAAATGTCATATATTATACATTACCTGGAGTAAAAGTAACAGAAATCCCGTGTAAAGGAGAACAATTATGAATGTTGGGAAATATAAGCCTGGGCCCACCTATGGCTGCAGAGTCTTTAAGGATTTAAAGTTGCTTTGCCTTCAGAAGGTTCAATATCCTTGCCTTTGTATGTTGAAGTCAATAAAACCTAGTGAGATCAAAGGTTCTGTAGGACTGTAATTCTGTCTGTGGAAACCATTGTGGAAATTTATGTTACCTTGTTAAGCTTGTCTCCTGATTATTTAGTGGACTTTCTGTTTCTTTTGAAAAGGTCCACTGCTAAAAGAAGTAAAAAAGCAATATGTTTTAATTGTTCTGCTCTCTCCTCAGGTGTGCATCTATCCTCCTTTCCTCTCTGTATCATTTTCTCTTTCTATTTTTGCCTGCTTCTTTCATTACCTTCTGTTTCCTATCTCTGTCCCAAGGTGATGTGCCTGCAGATGTGAGTGAATCATAAAACCTGCCACAAACCCTTCATTGAACTCCAAAAAGAAAAACTGGAGCTGTTACTATATTGATTTTCTGACTGCACCCCTGTACTGGCAGACTGTGCCTCCCAGGAGTGCAGCCCCCATCCCAATCACATCCTAACTCCTTTCAACTGCTCCCAAAACCCTGTACCCTCCAGCCAGAATGTTCTCTTCCAATTTCCTGGGTGGGGGGAACCCTCTCAGTGCCATGTCTTCTGCGGTGAACAAGTTTAACCTCTTTGGTGACGAGCCTGAGGATGGAAAGGAAAAGCAGCAGCAGGGCCATCTGAAGCAGAAAGTTCCTGAACAGCATGGAAATGGACAGCCTGTATCACAAGGATCTCAAAAACACAGCACAGAGGAGCCACCAGGAGGGCGTGATGCTCAACAGCAAGGAATAGGCAGGGGTCTACCCCAGCATCCAGCTTCTGGAAGAGGTAGCCCTCAACAACAAACTGGTAGAGGAGCTGGTAGAGGAGGACCTCATCATCAAGGGGCAGGGAGGGGAAAATCTCCACAGCGACCTGGGACTCACCAAGCAGAAACCACTAAAGCATCCGCTTCAGGAGAGTCACTCTGCCCAATCTGTAGAAACACAAAACTCAATTTTCAGTCCAAGGAACCACCCAACCATAACACCTGTACACAATGTAAATCTGTGGTCTGCAGCATGTGTGGCTTTAGTCCTCCAGATGCAGCTGTGAGTAATATATATATCATTTATTTATTCAGTAAAATGCCATATATCTCTCTCCATTGATATATACAAGCATACATTCATATAGTCAAAGCATAAATTAAATGTTTGCAACTTTACTTATGGCTAGATTGTACAGCTAATAATAACAATATTTAAAATATGTACAGTATACCACCAGGATAATTAGTTCCAGCTTCATACAGCTATGTTGTAATGATTTTTTCATGTAAATTAACGTAATGGTTATGCATTGTTTTTGCAGGCTAAAGAGTGGCTTTGCCTCAACTGCCAGATGCAGAGGGCCCTTGGAGTTGAAGAACCATCTAGCCCCTTTAAATCCAGCAAAACTCCCACACCATCTCCATCCCCTGTCAAGCAAAGTTCATCAACAGCACAAAAGACTGACACTGCACAGAGTAAAGATTTACACCCATCCTCCAGTCAGAAAGTCAAACCTTCAGAGGGTCAAAAACCACCTGTAGAGGACAGTTCAACTCCAGCAAAAGAAACAACATCAATGCCACATCTGCAACAAAAGCCAACTCAGCAGCAAAAAGTAAAAGATGCCCCATTACCTGCCAAGTCTGAACCACAAACACAAACTGAACCTCCCAAGGAGCAGTCTGGATTGTTTGGTTTCAGGTCTGGTGGTGCCCGACCCCGTTCACCGTCTCCTCAGCCTTCAGTCTCTGCTGTTTCTGGGAAAGTTTTAGGCTTTGGCTCCTCCCTTTTCAGCTCTGCATCTAATCTTATTTCATCAGCTGTTCAGAATGAGTCTTCCACAGTGCAGTCAGTTTCACGTAAAGCCTCCAGTGTTTCCCAAACCTCTGACAGTTCCACACCTCCAGCCTCCCGCAAAGGGTCAGAGGCCCCTAAGGATTCTCCCAAACTTCCTACAACCCCAAAACAAGAGCAAAAGAAAACTGAAGAAACTCAGTCAACCAATGCCACTGTGGAGCAAGCAAAAGAGAAAATGACTTCTTCACGGTCACCAAGAGCCAGTCCGAAACCCCTTCCCAAAGCATGTCCAATCTGCAAAGTAGGTCTCAAGAAAGAACCTCCAAATTACAATAGCTGCACTGAGTGCAAAACTACTGTGTGTAACCAGTGTGGTTTCAATCCAATGCCTCATCAGTCAGAGGTAAGAAAAACAGATGAATTGCATTTTATATCTGTAAATGCACATTAACATTTCATTAAGATGTCCAGCAGACATCTTACCATTATGGAAACAAACTGCACAAATAGAGTTCTTTGACACTATGTTGTACTATTTATAGTTGAATAACTTCTATTTTTGGCAACTTTGAAAGCAGACTGAAAACATCTGGTAATAAGACAATAATTTATTCAAATTAATAGAATGAATTCATAAAGCAAATGGCACTACAGTGTGAATTTTGGGGACTCACTTTGAGGTTCTTTATAGGGCATTGGCTCACAATATTGGTAACATGCTGCATCATGTCTGATTTTTGCAAAAAGATTACTATTTGTACAAACCATGTATACTGTATGCTAGTACAGTGTGCATATACAGTATGTGTATGCCCGATCTGGAAGGTAATGCATATAATTTGACATATTGTGCCTCTATCTTTGTTTGGACCAAGATAATATTTGTAGTATTCATTCACGAAATATATATTTTGTAAGAAATTCCTAATAGTGTTTGATTGAGATATTAAACTGTGTAAAGATTAGCTTTACATTCACAATTGTTAACTTTATCTCTGTAGGGCCAGTGGTAGCTCAGTGGGTAAGACATTGGACTACTGATTGGAAGGTCATGAGTTCAAATACCAGCACCACCAATCTGGCACTGTTGGGCCCTTGAGCAAGGCCCTTAACCCTCAACTGCTCAGTTGTGTAAATGAGATAAATGTAAGTCACTCTGGATAAGAGTGTCTGCCAAATGCCATAAATGTAAATGTAAATGTAGACCAGCTAGTACCAAGCGTGTGGGGGAATATTCATAAGAGTTCTGAAGTATTGACCTCTCCTTATGAGCACTGGGTCATGCATTTCTTTAGTACAAAATTTGCTGTGAAGATGGAAGAAGCTTAGAAAGGTTCCTGCCACCTACACATACTTCATCTGGCAGGCCTAATCATGTCAAGCAGGACCTTTTTTATATTTTAGGGAATCTCAGAAGAAATTATGACACATATTACTTTAATTGAACTTTCATGATATGAGGCTGTCAAGACAAAGCTATTTTAATCACATGCACCTGGGTACATGTGTGTAAATAGCTTGAATGTGAACATGCATATAAATTAACATGTTTATTTTCTACAGGTTTTTCAGGTGTATGTAAAATTATTGCAGATATATTTTTCATCTTAAAAAAATGTATCTTTTGATGATATTGCAGGGGAAAGAATGGCTTTGTTTAACTTGCCAGACACAAAGAGCCCTAAAGGGGGTAGAACCACAAGGGTCTCCTGTAATGAAGCCCCACCCTAAACACCCTGAAACAACAATCCAAATAAAGGATGCTACTATTGGTACCACATCAAAACAGCCCACCCTCCAACCAACAGAGATTAGTTGTGCCAACCAGACATTTGGAACTAATAAACAACAACTTAGTTCAACAGCAGCAAAACTGACTAATGAGCATAATCAGCAAACAGCAAAAACTGGCCTACCATCTACCCAGTCTGAACCACCGTCAAAGGCAGAACCCCCTCAAGAAGAGACAGGGTTCTTTAGCTTTGGTGGTGTGCGTTCTCGATCACCATCTCCTCAGGTGGTTAACACTGCTGTTTCTGGAAAATTTCTTGGCTTTGGCTCTTCCTTACTCAGCTCAGCATCTAACCTGATCCCATCAGCTATTCAGAACGAGCCTTCCACAGCACCGTCAACCTCTCGAAAGGGATCTACAGTGTCTCAAACCTCTGCCAATGCAACCAGTACACTTCCTGCATCACAAACAGTATCTGCAGCATCAAAAACCAATGCCAAATTATCCTCAACAGCGTCAGATACTAAATCATCAACTGCTGATAAGGAGAAGACACCAGGCCATCAGCAGAGTAAGGCAACGTTATCTCAAGAAAAGATAACACAATATATGCCAAAAATAGATAAAGATGCTCAGCATCTTCCCAAAGCCTGTCCACTTTGTCAAGAAGAGCTAAAGAAAGATCCTCCCAACTACAATGTCTGTACTGAATGCAAAAAGCATGTTTGTAACCTTTGCGGATTCAATCCAATGCCTCATCAAACAGAGGTAAGATAATTTGAAGCATTCCAATTCATTTGATGTCTGTCATTATTTTTGTTTTCCTTTAAAAGCCCTTTAAATTTTGGATTTTTTCACCTTCTGCTTACATATGCATTTGCTTAAAAAAACACAGTTTCTATAGGATAGCTTGCTGTACTGTACATTGTGAGCCAAAATAACAGATGTTTATGCTGCTGAATTGTGCTGAATGTGCAATGTTCTTCTAATAAAACATTTTTATTAGCCTGACAATATCTGTTTATTTGGCCATATTGAAAGCTAACTGCAGCATTCTTTCATTATTCTATCTGAAATTTCAGGCGACAGAGTGGCTTTGCCTGAGCTGTCAGATGCAAAGAGCTCATGATAATGCTCCAGTGATGCCCCAGAAAATGTCTGTACAGCCCCATTCTTTACCAAACGCAGGAATGGCTCCACAGAAAGACAATAAATTTGGGGGCATTCAGAAAGTAGAGCAACATCAAATGAAGGCACCAAATGACTCACCCCCTATAGCAAGAGGTCAACAGCCAGAAGCTGGGAAACCCCAGGGTGATACACTAAAGATGGACAAGTCCGAAACCAAGGATGGATCAGGTTTCTTTGGTTTTGGTGGTGCTCGATCACGATCACCATCTCCCAAACCTGCTGCGTCTGCAGTTACTGAAAAGGTTCTAGGCTTTGGTACATCCTTCTTCAGCTCTGCATCTAATCTGATCTCTTCAACTGTTATAGATGAGCCTTCCACCACACCGCCGGCCTCTCGTAAAGGTTCATCTGTCTCTCAAAGTTCTATTAGTTCTACTACATCATCGTCCTCTCGGAAAGGTTCTGCAGTTTCACAGACTTTGTCCAAAACAACACCATCCACTTCAGATTCATCAGGTTCACGGACACCTTACAAGACTGGATCTTCAACCTCAACACCAGTGTCTACACGTAAAGTGACTGACATTTCCCAGGACATAGCAAAAGAGAACAAAATATCTTCAAATGCAAATACAGAGGAAAAGAATCTCCAGGACCCACAGCCACCCAAAACAGTATCCAAAATAGATAAGGACTCTGTAGCTTTTGATAAATTGTCTCAACAGCTACCAAAAACTTGTCCACTTTGCATGACGGATATAAAGACAGATCTCCCTAACTATAGCACCTGTACTGAATGCAAGAGTATTGTGTGTAATCTCTGTGGATTCAGCCCCATGCTTCAGGAAAAAGAGGTAAGACTTTACATTCTGGTAGCAGGTCTACATGCATGCTAATAAAATTGTAATGAAACTCCTGTCAGTAAGATGTTCATGTGCTTGTTAAAATGACTTTAAATGACTGTAAAGGCTTTAGAAAGCCTTTATTTGTCAGTGTTGTGCATCTGAATATTTAAACTGTCTGCTTTAACTGCAGATAAAGGAGTGGCTCTGTTTGAACTGCCATACAAGACGAGCATCAGGAATATCTCAGTCTAACAAAATCCCCTCAACATCATCGCCTCGAAATAAGAATACTTCTCTGTCAGAACACCCTGAGAAGAAGAAAGATCCTCCTGATAAAACTATTAAAAAAAGTCAGACATCTGCTGAGGTAAAACAAAAAGATGGAATATCTGCTGCAGCAGTGGAGATCAATCAGCAGCAGCCTACTCTAAAACATGATGTGGAGAAATCTCAAAAGCCTTCAAAAGTTGAGCCATTTCCTGCCAAGGATAAACCCCCTCAAGAAAACTCAGGATTCTTTGGCATTGGTGGTGCTCGATCTCGATCACCATCCCCTCAGCCTGGTGTCTCTGTTGTTACTGGGAAGGTTTTAGGATTTGGTTCTTCTTTTTTCAGCTCTGCGTCTAATCTCATCACATCAGCTGTTCAGGATGAACCTTCTGTGACACCCCCAACCTCTCGCAAAGATTCATCAATCTCTCAAAGTTCCATTAGGTCAAGTACACCACCTCCGTCCTCGCACAAAGGTCCTGAAGTCACCCAAGTACCCATATCACAAGGGGACTCTCCGAAAAAGCAGACAGATATAAAGAAATCACTGACTGTAGATCAAAAAGAAGGAAAAAAATCTGAGACAGCAAAACCTCAGGATAAGGAGCCCCCAAATCCAGATAAATCCAAGACAGAACCTTCAAAAGTGAAAGAATCTTCTCATACTCTACCTAAAAACTGCCCTCTCTGTAAGGTGGAGATCAAGAAAGATCCTTCAAACTATAACACCTGCACTGAATGCAAAAATATTGTATGCATACAATGTGGATTCAATCCTTCACCACACCAAACAGAGGTAAGAAGAATATAAGTTTGGTGTATTAATGAGGCTTTTAGAATTATTTCCCATTACAATGTCCACAAAATGCCTGAATACTGAATGATTTGAAGATTTAATCAGGTGACATGTTTCTTTTTGTAACAGGAAGTAAGTGAAGGCCCATATGAAAAGGCTTAATTTATTAACACAACAGCTAATAACATTCGATTTACATTTCTCCTCCTGCCAAAAGTCTAAATGCAGTGGTAAACTCAGTTAGCAAACTGATTTCTTTAGGATGTCACATTGCCAATTTGCTCATTGTAGCTTTGTCATGTTCAATGTCCAAGAGCAGGGGTTTTCAATGTCCAAGAGCAGGTCTTTATTATCAGCCCCCAGCCATCACTCCAGTTTAATTCCAGAGAATTGCTGAAACTGTGCCAAAACATATTGAGCCTGTGGTGGATTATGGTGGATGCTGCCAGCCCAGTACCTTACTAACACACTTTACTGTATATTGGGTTAATACTGGGCGAGTGTAGATTTATTTGTAAGTTACTAATGATCAACATGTGTAGATTGGAAAATTGTATTACATGTTGTTTGTAATGCACTGTTTGCCAATATCTAACAAACAAATATTTATTTTTCCCCTTA
>JAOUQY010000034.1:6122805-6134884 GCA_028566355.1 Doras micropoeus | reverse complement strand
TATATATGTATGTGTGTGTGTGTGTGTGTGTGTAATTCATATATAATGCATTAAATGCCATATATAACACCTTATAATGAATTCCATAAGCCTGTATAATTACTCATAAGTAGTTCTATTGTAGCTACATACATAACACTTTGTAAAGTAAGAGTAATACGACTTTATAAAGATAGGTTTCATAATGCATTATAATATCCATTTATAAGAACATTACACATACTAATGTTGTAATGCACTACTTCATGCATTCTGGTGTTATAATGCATTATAACATACAGTATTTATAAAAACATGAAATTTCTTTAATATAAATATAATTTATATTTAAATATAAATTTCTTTATATTTAAAAAGCATTTAAAAACACACTTCACTTAAAGCCTGTAATGACCTGGTATAATGCTCTATTTGCATTGCACACTTTTATAAATACTTAATTTGAGAAGTCAAGGCTGTATGTTATAATGCATTATAAGACATAATACGTGTAATAAACCAAACCCGTGTTATAGTGCATTACAACATTAGTATGTAACTATATGTAACTATAGTAACATAACTATAACTACTTATGAGTAATTATACATGCTTATGGAAGTCATTATAAGGTGTTACATATGTAATTTAATGCATTGTGAATGCATTTATAATGCATCGTGGATACTGGATTCATAGGAAATCTTGTCTTTGCCTTTTGTCTATTAAATAAAGCTTCAAGTAAATTAATAAATTATAGATTTTAGGTTTTTTTTGCATTTTAAGAATGTGTTCCAACTTTTCTGAAAACTGGGTTTGTACTATGTTCCTATGTTATCAATTCATGCTGCATTGTCTTCTATTTTTCTAAGATTTTAAGGCATACTTTTTCTATGTCTTAAGATTCAACTATTGCTTGTCTTATTTCCCTATAGAAAAAGGACTGGTTGTGTGTGAACTGCCAGAGGCAGCAAGCACAAGGACCTCTTCCTGCACAGATAAAGGAAGTACCTGTTACCGTATCAGAGAAGGAGGCTCCAAGTCAAGGTCCTGCAAAGAAAAAGACAAGTATTCCAGTGGGTGATACAGAGCATGATCAGATACCTGCAGTAAATGGAAAACCTCATGACAAACTCACCTCAGAAAAGACCCCAAAAGCTACTTCTAGTGTGGCAGAACATAAAGAATCTCATGTTCAATCTGTTGAGCCACATAATACAAAGCCTCCAGAGAAACAGTCTGGCCTCTTTGGTTTCAGTTTTGGTGGTAATAAATCACGTCCACCATCTCCTCAGCTAGCTGCCTCTGCAGGTTCTGGGAGAGTTCTAGGCTTTGGTTCATCATTCCTCAGCTCAGCCTCTAATCTGATCTCTTCAGCTGTACATGATGAACCATCCGTCACACCACCAAACTCTCATATGGGTTCTACAGTTTCTATAAAAAACACTACAACACCACCTTTGTCCCTCAAGAGTTCAGTAGCACACCAACATGAAGAAAAGAAAGAAACGGAAAATAAATCACATGAACAGTTGGCAAAGGAATCAGTTCCTCTTCTGGAAAAAGATACAGCTTGTTTAGAGCTTCTCAAAGCTTGTCCACTCTGTAAGGCTGACCTCAAGGATGATCCCCCCAACTATAACACCTGCACACAGTGTAAAAATGTTGTGTGTAACCTGTGTGGATTTAGTCCTATAGCACAAGAAACTAAGGTAAGATGCAAAATAATATTAATTTTTTATATTACTTAGTCATCTTTGAATGTATTATATTAGTCACCTTTGAATGTACACATGAAGATACATTAAGAAATGTTTACTAGGTTTATGAAAAAATGTTCACTTTATGCTTAAAAAAAAACAAACTTTCACAGTTTCAGTGGTAAGAACATGTGTTAAGGAATTTCATGTAAGATGGTTCTTATAGGTTATGGAGCATGCAAATGTTTATCCAGTACATACATTGTCTAATTGTTGTGACAACCAACTATTCAGTTATATAGTTCAAAAATACAGTTAAAGATTGCAGATTCTATATTTACAACTCATACATGTACCGTTGAGTCTGAGAACCTCTTTCAATTATCAACAGGTTTCAGAGTGGCTGTGCTTGAGCTGTCAAATGCAGCGAGCCCCAGGACCTCCTCCTGCAAAAACTCAATCAGAGGTTAACAAGGTACCGACACAAGCATCACCAAAGAAGAAAGAGACTCCTGCTGCAGGTGCTCCACAGAAGAACGCACGTCTTCCAGGAAATGCCAAAGATGAGAAGCCAACTGGAGTTGGAAAACCAATAGATAAACCTATTACAGCAGAGTCCCAAAAATCCACTGCTCCCTCAACACAACTGTCTCCTGCAAAAAGTGTGCCACCACAAAAAGTTGACCCTCCAAAGGAGGAGTCAAGTTTATTCGGTTTCAGTTTTAGCGGTAAACGATCTCGGCCACCATCTCCTCAGCCTGATATCTCAGCTGTTTCTGGAAAGGTTCTAGGCTTTGGCTCCTCCTTTCTCAGTTCTGCATCTAATTTGATCTCATCTGCTGTTCAGCATGAGCCTTCCACAACACCACCAACATCTCGTAAAGGATCTACATCTTCTGTAAAAAGTAGTCCATCCACTTCTCACAAGAAGCAAGAATCAGAAACCAAATTGGAGGCCCAATTGCCAAAGGCAGATACACCACTCTCAGTGTCACTTGGAGCTTGCCCAATCTGCAAGGATGTCCTAAAGAAAGATCCACCTAACTACACTACCTGCACTGAATGCCAGAAACAAGTGTGCAGCCTTTGTGGATTCAGTCCTGTGGCACAAGAAACAAAGGTAAGGCACCATATTTAAATAAATGAAATGAAATTAATTAAATGTAGTATTTATGCAATTAGTATTAGTATCTAGTGTAATATATTAGTATTTATCTATATGCATGTTTGTTTATTCAGTAATTTATCATTACTGAATTAATTTATTCAGTTATTAACAATTATGTACAATAAATAATTATATGCAAAAATTCTGTTAATTACTAAACAGGATAAGAAATGGTTATGCTTGGATTGCCATAAGCAGCAAGTACCAGGACCTCCACCTATGCAGCCTCAACTAGAGGCAGTCAAGGTACCTCCACCAGCACTAAAGCAGGAGGCTCAAACTACAGATGATCCACAAAAGGAGCCACGTCTCTCAGCTGACGCCACAATAAAAGCAGCTGAAGCTGTAAAAATCGAGGATAAATCTAGTCTAGCAGAGTCACAGAAACCCGCTGCTGTTCAGTCAGCACAACAGCCCTGTCCTGATACACCTGCTACACCAAAAAAGGCTGAAACTTCAAAAGAGGAGAAAAACATTTCTAGTTTCAGTGCTGGTGGTTCTAAGCCACCACTTCCTCAGTCTGATACTTCTGCTGTTTCTGGAAAGGCTCAAGGTTTTGGCTCATCCTTTTTTAGCTCAGTATCTAATTTGATTTCATCGACTCTTCAAGATGAAACTTCTACCACACCACCAACATCTAGAAAGGGTTCTACAATTTCTGTAAGGTCTGAAAAGGATACTCCAACAATCTCCGACAACAAGGGCTCCATAGCACAGAAAGACGAAGAAAAGACAGAACTGAAAATTACATCAGATCCCCAGGCAACTATGTCACCTCTTCTTGTAGAAAAAGATGAGCATGACAATAAGTCTCTTAAGTCTTGTCCTCTGTGCAAAGTGGCTCTTACGAAAGATCCACCCAACTACGACATCTGCACTGAATGTAAAACCCCAGTGTGTAATCTTTGTGGATTTAGTCCTATGATACAACAAACTGAAGTAAGTTAATATACTTTACCTAAACAATAAATCACCATGTGTACTTTTATGGCCATATTTCTAGTTGAATTAGGTATGTTTGAGGCTGGATTTGCCAAAAACTTGGCTGTCTCTGTTACATGTGATTCTGACCATGAACTTACCTTGATTTTTCTTGCATGTTATTGGCTAAGTGAGAAGCAGTATTAAGTCCAGTGCTACTGTCTAACATATTATCCTATCAGTAATATGTCACCCTGTAATACATAAAACATGCAACATTTAAATGCTATTCATGCGCAATATTAAATGCATAAATATGACACCATTAATTAATAAATTAATTAATCAGGAGGTCACAGTTCAAGCCCCCACGCTACCAAGCTGCTACTGTTGGTCCCTTCAGCAAGATCATTAACCCTTAATCTGAGCTGTAGACGCCATATCCTGGCTGAACCAGTGCTCTGATCCCAACTTGCTAACAAGCTGAAAAAAAGTTAAACATGGTAAAACACCCTATATTGTGCATCATGAATAAGTATGCCATAGCCACATTACATTGTGTGTATTAAATGCCTAGGCACAATATAAAAATAATAATTAAGTAAATAAAATAACAATAGATGCAACTCCTACCTCAGCTCCTGTACTTCTAGTTTATCAAAACATCTCTAGTTTCTTAAAACAAGATAGCCTTTTTTCCTAAATAAAGATATTATATGCTGGATTAAGTGTTATTTTATATGGGTGGAAGCCATATTGTTAAGTTATAATGTATGCATGTATTTTTAATAATCTTAATGGAACAAATCAAATTAAATTGCTGCATGTATTCTGAATTTGGGAACTTTTCCCATTCAAATGTAGATGTATGATGTTTGAGCTTAGTTCTTACTTAAAAATAAACTTGAGTGGCCAACTCTGAATATATGAGTAATAAAATAATTGTATGCTTCTATGTAATGAAGTTATTTAACCAGTACATGCATCTTTTTGATATGTATACCATTAATGTAAATATTAAATGCAATTGTATTTGTAACTGTAGTTATACATGTAATGTAATTGATGTCCCTACAGGTGAAGGAATGGCTGTGTTTGACCTGCCAAATGAAGCGAGCCCCAGGAGCTCCCACTACACAGTCTCAGCAACAGGCTAACAAAGTACCACCAGTGGCATCACCACAGCAGAAGATTAAATCTCTTGCTGGAAAGCCAGAAGACAGACCTACTCAAGTAGAGTCAAAGAAATCGATTTCTACACCTGTAAAACAACAATCCACTGCTCCATCACCAAAATCTGAACCTCCAAAAAAGGAGTCAGGTTTCTTTGGTTTTGGTGGTGCTCGTTCTCGATCTCCGTCTCCTCAGCCAGCTACATCTGCTGTTTCTGGAAAAGTTCTAGGCTTTGGGTCTTCTCTTTTTAACTCCGCATCTAATTTCATTTCTTCAGCTGTTCATGATGAGCCTACAACACCACCAACACCTCGTAAGGGTTCTGCTACTGCTCACACATCTATAAAGATCACACCAGCAACTTCACCTTCTTCTCAAAAAGAATCTGTAAAGCCAGAAAAGCAGCCCCCTAAAGAAACTAATATGCCAGCCAAAGAGGAAAAACCTCCTGCTGCAAAGAAACAGGAGAATAAACTAAATGAAAAGCAAATCAAAATGACTACAGTAACAGATGAATCTCCAAAAGTAGAAGAAACTTCTAAATATGAGAATGTTGCTTGTCCACTCTGTAAGACAGCACTTAATGTCAACTCAACGGAAGCACCTAACTACAATACCTGCACAGAGTGTAAGGTCAGAGTGTGCAACCTCTGTGGATTTAACCCCATTCCCCATCAGCCTGAGGTAAGATATTTATCCATTTGTATTTTCATTGCATGTTTTGGTCTTGCACATTGTGACTACATTTGAAGACTACAATGAGTGATATTTTGTTTTGCAGATTTATGAATGGCTTTGCTTAAACTGCCAAACATTAAAGGGAACTGAGCCACAAGAACCACAAGCAAAACCAGATATAGTATCCACTTCAACACTCTCTTCAAGCAATATAACACCCAAAACAGCAACTGATGCTTGTGAAACCAACACAAAGGATCTATCTCAGGTTCAGGAACCTCGCAAAGATGTGCCTACTGCATATCAAAATAAATTGATTTCAAATACAGGCACAACCCACATCAAAGATTCTATAAATGACATGGTGCTTAAAAACATAGAGGAAAAAGAAACTGTGTCTGACACTAAACAGGGGGCTCCCACAAAAGATATACAGTCTTCTGAAGAAAAAGTCATTATGGAGGATCAAAAGTCTGCAGTTCCACAGAAACCAGGAATTGACCAAGAAGCAAGTGGAAGGCCAACAGACAGTAAATCAGAAATAAAGAGTGTTCTGGAGAAACCTGAACAATTGCATTCTAAACCATCTGCACCAGACCAAGAAGTCTCAAAGCAGGAATCAGGCTTCTTTGGGTTTGGATTTAGCAGTACTAAGTTGCAATCTACACCATCTAAACCTTCTGACACAAGCACAGGGAAACTATTTGGCTTTGGTGGGTTGACTGAGGCACGGTTACCCCAATCTGCCTCTTCTGTTTCTGGAAAGGTTTTAGGTTTTGGATCTTCCATTTTCGGCTCAGCTTCTAATCTGGTCTCATCAGCTGTTCAGAATGACCCTTCAACCACACCTCCAACCTCTCGAAAGGGATCTACAACTTCCCAGACATCTATCAAAACAGCCACACCACCCTCTTCCCGTAAAGGTTCAACAGTTTCCCAAGGTTCTCTTAAAACACCACAGATTTCTCGCAAAGGCTCTGCAGCTTCCCAGCCTTCCTTCAAGACTTCTCCTACTGAAGACACTGAAACATCAGATTCACAAAAAGAAGATGAACAGGCAGTAGAAGAGAAGACAAAGGTCAAGGTAGATGGAACATCTTTGGAAATTGCCAAACCACCTGACTTACAGAAAGACATAGAGAAGATACCAGTTGAGAAGTCAGAAGTTAAATCATCTGTTCCTTTGCCATCAACCTCTAAACTGGCTTATTCTAGTTGTCCTATCTGCAAAATGAAGCTGAATGTGGCCTCTGAAGACTTACCTAATTTCAACACTTGCACTGAATGTAAAAATATTGTATGTAATCAGTGTGGATTTGACCCTATGCCACATCAGACAAAGGTGAGTAAAATATATATATTTTTTACTTTATTCATTCATTGTAATATGGGTAGTATTTAAATATTAAAGAAAATCAGATTTACTCTGTCTGAAGATCTGTCTGTAGTGCATTGATATGATCTTTGTTTTGATTGAGGCCATAGTGAGCATATTGATTAAAAATTGACAGGAAATATGTATTGATTAAAATGATCTAAACTCATTACAGGTAAAAGAATGGCTTTGCATAAACTGCCAGAAGCAGAGAACAGAAGGCGGAACAGAACCAACAGGAAGTTCCATCATAAAGCCTCACCAGACAATACCCAAAAAGGACACTCAGCCACCAACTTCAGAGCACAAGTTAGCTGAAACATCCACTGTATGTGTAGATGCAAAGACCTCCTCTGTCCCAACAGCAACCAAGGCAGATCAGCAAAAGCCAGGCTTGAATGAAAACATGCTTCCTCATAAAAAAGAGGTGCCTCAACAAAAGGAACAAGAGGAGAATGCTGGAAATTCTCAGAAACACTTAACAAAAGGTAGAGAGTCACCAGCCAGATCGATTCTACCCTCACAGGCTGAGGATCCGAAGCAGCAATCAAGCTTCTTTGGATTTGGTGTCAGTACTGGTAAGTCTCAGCCTGCCTCTTCTAAGTCCTCAGAATCAATGACTGGGAAGCTCTTTGGATTTGCTGGATTGACTGAAACTGCCAGATCACGATCACCATCACCACAGTCTATGACTAATGTCTCTGGGAAGGTGTTAGGATTTGGATCAACCTTCTTTAGTTCTGCCTCCAATTTGATTTCATCAGCTCTTCAGGAAGAGGCATCTCCACCAGTCTCTCGTAAAGGCTCTACAGTATCTCAATCATCTACACCACCTGCTTCTCGCAAGGGTTCTATAGTCCCCACTGGAGAGCCCAAAGCGCCTATATCAAAGAAGTTAGATACCAAGCCTGTAGAAAAGAAGATAGAAGAACCTAATGTGACCAAAGCCAAGTCATCAGTGAGCAAAAAGCAGGAAGCTTGCCCTGAGTCCGTGGAAGTGACAGTATTGCCTAAAATACCTTCCAAAGCAAGCCAGCCAACCTGTCCTCTTTGTAAAGTGGAACTTAATGTTGGCTCAGCAGAACTACCCAACTACAGTACATGCACATCGTGCAAAGATCTGGTGTGTAACCTCTGTGGATTTAACCCCATGCCTCACCTTACTGAGGTAAGCCATTTCTCTGGTGATTATATGATTATTTGCAGTTTGGTGTTCAAAGCTCCTGGTTGAATTGCTTATAAAGCATCCTGATGAAGTGCTGAATTGTTTTTGATGTGTGAAAAGGAAAGTGACAGCTAGCTGTTTAGACAGATGATTGTCTGAGAACATAAAAGCAAGGTTCAAGTGCAGGGTAACCACATACAATCCTAATATACCTAATATACAAGTACCAGAAAAACTGTTAATACAGTTAATACTTTGTAGGTCCCCCACAGGATCTTGGGGGAACATTGCACAGTCCTTATACTGATGTTTGTTGAGGCCCCAGCATTGAATTCTGATTTTACTTGAAGCAGTGTTGCATGCCTGTCGTGTGAAATGAAGCTTGCCAGTCGACGCTGGTCACGTTTACCCAGAGACTTTTTAAGCCTGCGCTGGTGTTTTAAGTTCAAGGTTTTACTGGAATTATTGTAGTCATAGTAAACCGTTGAAATGCACATATGTGGAAATCCAAACTTTGCTTCTACCCTCGAAATGCTATGACCCATCTCACGAGCTTCACCTATTAACTGCGTTGAAAACTGCAAAATCATGATAACTTGCCATTCTCACAGCAGGAACAACTCTAGGAGCTTCCATAGATGTCTATTGCTTTATATACACACTGGCAGACAGAGACAGTTATGTGCCTAGGTGGTTTTGCTATGGATTTTGCATAGGCTCAAGTACTTGTTTTCTGGCACTTCAGTGTAGTATCTATTGGAAGTACTAAAGCTGAATTAATTAAAGCTGAAGCATATGCACTCATACATTTGTCTATATGGAGAAAATGTGAATTTAAAACATTTACTTTCTTGTTACTGATAACTTGCATTATAGCTGATTTAGGAATTCTATGTTTTACACATTATCTATAGTTGTTAATTCACCATTAGTGAAATTGTAAAGCTAAGCAGTGTCTTGGTTTGAGTAGGAGAGCATGTGAGTAATTGATGGTTCATAGAAAGTAGATGCTTTTGTCTTGGGTATTTTAGATGACTAATGCACATGTTCATAAAGTTATCAGGCAGCAAATGTAGACTAATGTGTTCCTGTGTGGCTCTTAACATCTGTTTTGCCCACTGAAACCTTGGATGGCTTTTATTGCCGTTGTGGTTTCAATTTGGACTTCACAAAGGTTTTACGTAAAAGCAGGTGGGCCATAGAAGAAATATGATTAGTCAACATGCTCTTATTTATTCAGCTCCCTCAAATAGCAACCATTGCTGTAGATGTCAATAAAACCATATAAAATGATAAAGTAATTCAAAGCTTCAAATGTAGAAGGAGTTGCCATCGTTTACATTAGTAGACATTTGTTGACTGTAAAGAGGTATTGCAATCCAGTAATGGAATTCCTCTTTGATGTTGACCATGCTGACATATAAGCAGCCTTTAATATGTATCTGAATGGTGACTCTAGTGAACGGTAGCCACTATATATGGATTAAAATTGTCAATTACATAACAGGATATCCAAAGATGGCCAAATGCAGCTCAACACATAGAGAGACTATATTAAATTGATTGAGGGTTATGCAGTAGCATTAATGAGATGGGATCTGCAGTAGAAGGGAGTAGTATATGGCTGCCTGTGTGATATGCCCCTATGTGCATGTTCTTAGAGGCCTCAGATCTCATAGGATTAGTTTTGAATGTTTGCATGTATGATAGAGAGTACAGACTGTTGACCCCATTGGCCAGTCCTTTAGATGTTGCCATGTCATCTGGCATCAGGCATATGATGTGCAGAATCCCAATTAGTTGTAGTAAGTAGATAAAGTCAATGTTATTGCATTGATTACTTCGGTAACATGATGGAAATAATTAAATACCATCAATAACATATGAGTCACAACATTAAGACATTTCCAATGTAATACCTTGAACCAATACACTGAAATCCAAATTCCTAATCCAAATCTGACTTTCTACACTGTGAATACATTCTTTTCATTTTATGCATTAACCAATATATAGTTTAAGTATTTCTATCTACAGATTTTCCACACATCTGTCAAGGTACAATGGCATGACAATAACCAAAACCTGATTGCTTTTAAAGCAGTCAATGGCAATTAATGGAACAGGGTCAGAACCACATAAAACTGTGCTGTTAGCCAGAGCATCTCTTTTAGTCTACATAGAACTAGCCAACATTAAATTTACAAACACATGCTGGAACTTACATCTATCCATCAACACTAGCCAGTGTTGCAAGATTTAGCTACTGATCAGAGGAAGACATATCTGACAGTGAAGATATTATGGATATGTAGGCTGAGTAGTCACTCTCAGTAGATGTCTAAAGGCTCCCTCTTGGTGAAATGTAGCAGTCAGAAGTCAATATCGCATCACTATGAAAAGTCATGGTCATCAGATGTCGATGATGCATCACAGTGAAAAGCTGAAAACCTCGGTGAGACTCTTTTTTTTAGATGTCTCTTGGGAGGCTGCTGGCTCGTTGTTGGGTGAACCTCTGCACAGATGTATAATCATCATTGGTTGTCATGGTTATCTCTTGGCTCACTACTGTACGGTGTTCAGCCATTTCAGCTTTGGTGCCCATAGGATGTGTCTATGGTGTCTCTTCAAATCTAGATTGTCACATATATGAAGGCATTACAGCTACATTCTAAGATCAAGGCATTCTACAGTTCACAGCATGTTTGGCTCAGCGGAACAGAAACACTGTTTCTTACTGTGAAGGGCTTGGAAGGTCTTAAGTAGAATGTGCTGCATCAATCACAGGGCTCCTGCCCATCATGGGGCACAGGGGCAATACACACAACCCATTAGACAGTCAAGGCTGGAAAAAAAAATAGCACTTTAAAAAATGAACAGACTTGAGTGTAGTGTGATCACTGTGGGTTCATCCTATTAGACCAAAAGGGAATCGGAAGTACCAATTTCTCTTTTCACATTCGCAGTGGATCAAAGGAGAAACATGCTATTTCAGTTGATGGCAACTACACTCATTATATTATTGTAAGTACAATAAAAGTGCGATAAAAGCCAATACGAGTCATTTATTAATGTACAGGCATTGACCCAAAACATCTGAAATTCAGGCTAAAATATCTGTTTTTTTTTAAATACACTCAGCCTTAATCTGGCGACAGCAGTAAGGATGCTAATGGTGAAGTTCTGCTGCTGATCATGCTCATAATCTTATTGTTTTAAAATATAATATGGGAAGACTTGTTAAATTTGACTCCTTTAACTCTTTGTTTGTTTGTTCAAATGCTCAGGGCCCATCCTGCCTAGGGGAAACACTGAATAAAATGGGGAGTTTCACCACTTGACCTTCTAAACTTAACTAAACTAACTAAAACTAGCCTGTTATGTCCTTTTAAACAAATAGATCCTGTAACTATCGCCATTAACAAACAAGATATGCAAGAGCGGGTTTTATCTCAAAGCCCATCCAAGCATCTTTGGCCATTTAACATTATCAAAATATCACTACAGCCCATATTGCCATAGTGATATGGCCTGAATGAGTAACTAGAAACACGTAAAAATAACTTTAAACAAACATGTTTCACTCAAATCCTTAGCTAAACAGCCACAGTAAATGTACAAGTGTCAAGGAGCTACAGAGATAGTAATTACAAATATCAACAGTAAGGCCATAACCTTGTTATATTTTTTACACAGTAGCTTGTAAAACTTCATTGCTGTGGTCAGTTTCTCATCTGACCAAACCTACAATTTTCTAAATCAAATGTTTTCAAAACAATGTGTTGTGATGAGGTAACACAGACTACTAACCTAACCTACCTCATATTTTATATTCATTACATGTGAAGTGAAGTGTGAAGTGACATAATTCTTTTTGTGTTAATTTGTTTTGTCAATTTGTTAATTTCTTAAAATCAGAA
>JAOUQY010000034.1:6107500-6122705 GCA_028566355.1 Doras micropoeus | reverse complement strand
GGCTGAGCGGGGCTAGCGGAAGCGGGATTGGCCGAGCGAACAGGAAGCGGGGGCGTGGCCAGCGGACTTCTAACAGCATTCAGTTTTTATTCACAATTTGTTTAGTGTCCCAACTTTTTGGAATCCGGGTTGTATATATTTATATATATATTCTGTTTACATTGCATAATAACCACTTATGCTATATGTAGTGGCAATCCTATTAATAGGTTGGCAAGATTTCACTGAACATTTTATTTTCTTCTGGGATGCACCATTACATTACTTCTGTCACTCTGACCATAAGAAGACTATTAGCACTGTAACTAAGAAAAGCAGTAAAATGCATCTCATGGCAATAGATCATTGAAAGGTTGACATTATCATGGACAAATCACATATATTTGCATGATATGCTTAATCAATAGATCATACTATACTCATACTATAAGACAATCCTACAAGATAAAACTAACATTAGCCCATTCCACTGTGTGAAATGAGGTGCTTAACTGTTTATACTTCTACCGATAATTACCTTATAGGATTTGAATGCTTTTTTGCCACTGGTCTTCACCAAGAGGAAATGTTCTTGGCTTAAATGTTTCTCATTTATATATTAAGAGATGCAATGGTAATTCTTACTTGCATTTCATTTAGGTAATGTTGTCATAAATATGTGTTCTGAAATTCTTCAGACGGAAATGTATGATCTAAAAATGCAGTTTTATTTTATTTTATTTTATTTTATTTTATTTTTACCCAAACGCCAGCTGGGAGATTTCTTTTTACCTTTTATACAGCATTACCTAGTATTAGAGTTGGTGGTGTGAGCCTGCAGAAAAAAAATCTTTTTAACAGTAGTTTCCATTTGGCATCCATGGCTGTTAGGTATTAGATACAAATGATGTACCTGGCTAGTGACTGCACCTCCTCTGTGTATGCTAACAATGATGTGGGTCAAGCTGTGCAATGCTGTATAGTAATGTGTCAGCAGTGGACTGAGCACATGACCCTGAGGACCCCCAGTGCACAGCTTCTGAGTGCTTCTGATTGGGTCGTGTGCTGATTGTCTTGGAGACAGTGATGTCATCAGTGCACTTGCTGATATTGTGGCTGGTCACTGATGAAGTATACTCCTCCAAGTTGATGTAGTGGCTGTCAATTGCAGCCTCCCTAAATATGTCCGAGTTGCCATGTTCAAAACAGTCCTGAAGGGCAGAGATGGTTCCTGCTGGCCACCTGCTTCCGAACTGGTGTAGAGTGTCTGATGAGTGTCTGTATGCTGAAATTAGCATAACAGAGATGTGGTCTGAGGCGAGGGCAGGGTTCTGCCTTGTATGCGCTGGGAATGTTTGTGTATAAAAGATCCAGGGTGTTCACCCCTCTCGTCTCAAAGTCCACATGTTGATGAAATTTAGGGAGCACTGTCTTGAGATTTGCATGGCTGACATCTCTGGTGACAATAAACAGTTTGTTGGGGTATGTGTTTTGCAGCTCTCTAATACAGTACACAGAGCACTTCCTTAGCATACAGAGCACAGGGTGGAATGTAAACTCTAATAATGAACAGGTTGTTGAATTTCCATAGTATATAAAATGGCCTTCATCTACCAGTCATCTTAAACCATGAGCAGTAACTCAAAATCAGCACAGAATTCTTGCACCATTCTGTGTTGATGTAAACACACAAGACATGGCCGTATGTTTTACTGCACAGAGCTGCTTTTCTGTTCACACAAAATGAAGCTAGCCCATCTAGCTGAATGGCGGTGTCCAGAAATTTGTTGCTGAGCCATGTCTCTGTGAAAACAAAGACGCAGCAATTTCTCCTGGGGTAGACACAAGCACTTTTTTGCCAATCATTTCTATGGGAATTTGGCCTCTAGGAGTCTCATTACCCTAGCTTATTAAGATTCATTTGTGGAGTTGCACCGCCTAGCCAATATCTTGTAATGTAAAGGCTCAAACCTCTCAAAATGTCACAACACGCATCTATTTTCACAATCATTAGACACGTCAAATTTTATTACATTTCTTGAGCTAGTGTAATGCGCCTCTTAGAACCCAGCTTGCCATAAAGATTGTTGGCAACAAAAGTATTTCAATATCTCAATAATTATTTAATCTACAATTTTTAAATTTCACTGCATCATGATAATATATTTTAGACACATGCCAATTCCATGAAATTTCAACCATAGGGTCATCCATAAAATATTTTAAATCTCTGAAATCACATGAAACCCAGTATAGTGTAAAAAAGGGACCCACAGTATCATTCACCTGCATGAACCAGACAGTTGTCCTGAATTAACCCAGCATGTGTTCTTTGGAATATTTATCCATTTTATTTTTTTCCTATGGGCAGACCTATTGGTCTTTATGCCCTGTCCAGTAATATAAGAGGCATGATTCCAAACCAACTGGCTAGAAACAAAATGGAACACAGGAAATCAGACTAATAATACATCCTGGGATAATTAGCTTGAATACTAAGGATGTGAACAGCAGATGGTCAGATGATAGACAGTAATGACAACATTGCACTGAGTCATTGTTGAAGAGATGCTTTGTTTTGTGTGTATGTGTGTGTGTGTACATATCACATGACCTCTGCAATGTCCACACACATAGGCAAATGTGTGTTAGGATTTCAACCAGTGTTGACAATGTCATTATTTTCACACACTGTTTTTTTCTCTGAGACTGTTTTCTCTAAGTGGCACAATGGCTCCATGCATATTCTCAGTATAGTTTATTGTGTGTATTATGTTTATTGTTCACAAATGTAATCTATGAGGGTCTGCAAATCATATAACTATATTTGCTGAATTATTGTCATTATAATATTTATCATTTGCTAATATAAATACAAAGAGCTTTGTCAATAAGGCTAAATTCATGGTCATGATTTATTTATACAGGGTGAGTGGCTATGCTTGAACTGCCAGACTCAGAGAGCCCTATCTGGTAACCTTGGAGACATGGGACAAGTTCCTAAACCAGTACCTACATCTGGGATTGAATCAGCAGCTTTACCCAAAACTGAAACAACCAAAATATCAGAAGCCACTGAAAATCATGGACTTACTGCCCTGAAAACTACAAATGAAGAACAAACAGTGGCCCCAAAACTACAACCTATGGAATCTGTTGCTGCTCCTTCGGCTTCTATAAAGAATACAGTTGATACACCTATTGAAGCTGCTGACAAAACAGATGAGTTGAAACATATACCTTCAGAACCTAGAGTACAAGAGAAGAAATTGACAACAGAAGAGCCCATGCAGCATGGAAGCTCTCAGGAAGCAATAACACTGCAGATAGAATCAGAAACACCACCTGCTGAAGCTGAAATTGCACAACCAATGGTCAGGACAACAGATGAACCAGGACAGGCAATAGACTCTTCAAACATAATGCATACTGTTGAAGTACCACTTGAATTTAAGGAGACTTGTGAAATTACATCTATGGTAATGTACACAAAAATGCTACAGTGAACTACTTTTTGCAAAAGCTGTTTATCCTTTTCACAAATGCCATTATTTATGAACTAATGCTAACATTATTTTTTTTTACAGGCAGCAAAATTGGAGGAAGATTCTGCATTTCCTGATAAACTTAGCCAAAATAAGGAAGCTGTAATTCAATTAAGCATTACTTCTACTACATGCTGTGAGGGTGAAAGAGTACTGTCACTATCAGGGGAAAAGACAAACAACTTGACAGTGAATGATAAAAAAGGTCCACATGGACATAGTATATTTTCAGTTTCTCCTGAATCATACAGTTCTTCTGAGGAAGAGCTTAAAGAGATTCAAAGGGCTAGCAAGGCTCTTTTGAAGGAAACTGCAGCAGAACTGACCCAATTTAAAGATGCAGTGTGTACAAAACATTATTATGAATCTAGAGATGAAGATCTGTCATCAACTTATCAACAAAGTTGCATGAAAACACAGGTCGGAGAAAAAGACCATCGGATTCTAAATGAAGTCAGTGATGCAGATACTCGAAATACGGACCATGAAGCTGAAAGTCCCATAAAACAACTGAAGGCACCTGAAGGAAGCACTGGCAGTTGCCACTTGTCTCAAGACCAAGAAGGCCAAGTAATGCAGACCAGTCCTGTCTATAAAACGGTACAAAAGTTTCTCCTGAATGAAGAATCCACAGACCTTAACAGCACAGGAGCTATTTCTGTACAACAGAATGTTCCTCTTAATCAGATTTCAGAAGATGAGAATTTAGCTGAAGATATATCTAAAGATGGTGGATCTTCCAGCATGCAAGTATCGCACATAACATCAGGAACCACATCGCCTACATCACTGTCCTCACTTGGTGAAGAAAGTGATAGCAGCCCAGGTCACAAGACTGAGAATTTAGAGGGCAAGCAGCAAAGAAAAGTTAAGCATAGGCAGGGTCAACCCCTTCAAACTATAGCAGTCTCCTCTGAGGAGGAAGAGATCCTGGAGGAAGGAGATCAACTTATAGAACAGGAACTACACAGGGGAACTGATCACAGGCAGTTCAAAAAGTCTTACAAAAAACCCAATAAAGAAATAGACAAATCACTAGATCATCCACCAAACAATGACTCTCAGGCAGAGTGCATATCTCAAACTGATGAAGTATTGCTAGTTTCAGAAATAAAATCATATGAGGCATTTTCTTACTTGAACATATCACCAAGTACAGAGCCAGAACAAGAAAATGTTGTTAGCTACCCTTTGCCACCAGTGGATGTAATGCAGGATGTTGGAGAAAAACAATTAAAGAGTGCAGATGAGGTATACGAAGAACTTATGCAGAAAGCACAAGAATGCAAAGCTATGACAAAGAAAATCACTCCACCTGACATCGAGCCACTGTATGGAGGCATGCTGATAGAGGACTATGTTTATGAGTCACTAGTAGAGGAACCAGCACAAGCTACAGCGGTTGGTCATGATACTACTGTAGATGAATACTTGACTAATATGTCTATTGCAGAAACAGTAAGAAAGCTTAGAACACCAGATGAGGCCTATGAAGAGATGCAAAAAAATAGAGAACGCATGCTAAAAGATCAAACAATTGAACATGCTCAGGTAAATAATTCAGCTGCTCAGAGAGACACTTGTTATGTGAATATATCAGAAAATTATGAGTTTAGAAAACACCACGAAGACAACTGGCAGTGGTATGCTGAAACTGCAAATGATGACCTGTTGAATATAGAAAAAGAGGTTATGACACCAGGAACAAGTCCTACACAGTCAACTCCTCTGTCACCAATATCACCGATGTCTTCATCTGAGCCTTTATATGATTCTGCTGAAGTAATACAAATTCCCTCAAGTGAGGAAGAGGATAATGGCAAGGATGAATTTGCAACTGAACCTACTGAGTATGCTATGGAGCCTTACATGGCAGAGTCAACAGCTCCACAAGATCAGAATCAGTTTGTTAAAAGTGTTCTCTATCCTATTCCTGACCTGACAATTACTCAGTATTCATCTGGTGAAGAGGAAGTGCAGGATGAAGAGAGCATCACACAAGAGTATGAAATAGTTATGTTAAATGGTATTGCTCAGTACGATGACAGAACAGAGGGAACGTCTGAGTTTACAGAAGCTTCAGTAGAGGCACAGTCAATAGAGTCTGAACCCACATCTATTGTGTCTGAATTTCCACTATCAAAACCAGCACATGAACATGTGTCCCTTGCTTCTGAGTGGGATCCACAAGATTCTCCTTTGTCTTCATCAAGTATAGCCTTAGATTTAACATCATTTTCCTCAGATCAGACTGCAGGGCAAACCTCCATTCCACCAAAAACCTATGTTCCAGAATGTTCAACAACTCTTGGATCTGCTCCTGTACATGTTATAATTTCAAAGGCATTAGAATCAAAACCAGCACCTCAGGATTTAGGGCAAATGACTCCTTTTATTGATATTTCTATTGATGAAACTGTATGCCCCTCCGAAGTTGCTGCATCTACTCAACAAACCAGAAAAGTTTCAACAGCACCAAGTCTACCTGGGATATCTGCTACTAAACCACCACTAGCGCCAAAGTCAACACTAGTTTCTTTCCCAGCAGATACTGCTGTTTCTGAATCTTCTTCAGTGTCTTCAGAACCAAACCAAGCTTCTGAGACAGCTGGTGTGTCAATTTCTAAACAAGCACTAGCTCCAAAACCAGTTTTTACCTCAAGACCTACCTCAGATGCAATTATTGTTACAATACAAGATGGAGTATCACTGCCAGTTAGTGAACCAACAATTATTGTAGATTATTCTACCTTTATGTCAACATCTACAGTAGCTACAGTGTCCACACATGAGCAAATTCCAGTTTCAGTCTTAAGTCAAGCAGTGAGCCCAATTTCAGTATTAGGAACAGTGTCTTACATCCCAGATCCTGCAACTGGACCAGCTTATATGTCACAAGCCCCAATTACATGTGCAACATTGACTCATTTTGCACCTGATGTTGTCTTTCCTACATCAGAGCACCTAATTCAAGTATCATCTTTAGATCCCACTCCTAGATATATGGAAAGAGAACATACATCTCCTACCATTGTTTCAGAGCCTGTGCCAATTATTGTAGAAATGCCAGGCATAATGTCTTCAGCTTCAGAGTATCCAGTTCATAGGACAGGAGTGACATCTACTCTAGTATATAATCCTGCTTTAACAAGTACCTCAACCATAGATGAAGTGCATATTTCTGCCCCACCTGCAACATCAACAGACACTCTCACTACAGCCCAAAGCATATCCGTTGCACCACATGTTCCTTCCTCATCTATGGAACAGAGCTATATTTGTCCAACAATTTCAGAGCCAACAAAACCAAGTGTTCCAGATGATTCTTTCATACAGCACATGAATGTTTCACCCACTATTCCTGCTGTAGATATGACAGCTATGACCTCAGACATTAAAATACCTATTCCTTGTATAGATTCTGACAAATCATTTATGGAAATAACAGCAGCCCATGAACCCCCAGTTGCAGTTTCACAAACCTGCCAATTTGTAGAGCATGCTGCTACAAAGGTTTTTCCAACTATAAGTACAAGTGTTACCTTTGTAACTTCATCTTCTCTACCAACTCAGTCAATAGTAGTGGACACAAAGCCAAAGACAGGAAATGTTCAACCTGCAGTAGATGGCTCTCATATTGTGACTCCTTCTCCACAGACTAAGCAAGATAATATACCTGTGATAAACCAAGAAACACTGAATATTATTACTAATACAATGGCAACCTCGGTTCAACAAGTTAGTCCACCTGTTGTGAGTGTATCCTCTGCTATCAGTTCAGGTGCTTCTCTTGTGGGACTGAAAGCTAACTTGCCTAGTGACTCAACTTTTGTGTCAACAAAACCTGAACCTCAAGTGGCAACAAGTTCCAGAGAAAGAGCAGATAAGCCTGTCATTGAATTTCCTCCACCACCTGCAGCTTCACCACCTGATTGTTTACCTAACACACCTTTTAACCAACCATCAATGGCACCCACTAATCCTGAGTCTGACAAAAGTGTAGCCAGTCAAGCACCTAGGACATCAGTGAAAGAAGTTGCAACCACCATACACAAGTCAGCTCCCCCAGTCCCACCTAAGCCATTTTGCCTACCAGGTGGCCTAGGTTTCGGTCACAAATCAAGAGAAAGTGTAAAATCATCAGTAATTCCTGAATCTGCAGTTGCCCAAATTGGGCATGCTGCAACTTTACCAAGAACCAAAGAACCTCCCAAGGCCCTTCCATTGTCCTTGACTGCACCCACTGATATCAAACACAGTATTTCATCTCCAAAATCTCCCCTGTCACCTAGATTTGCTAAAACTCTTGAGACATATGTAGTTATAACATTGCCATCAGAACCAGGATCACCAGTGGAAGGTGTTACAACCCAAGCTCCAGTATGTAGATCATCTCTACCATCTCCTAAGCAGCAGGGTCTTGCTACTGTATCAGCAATGTTTACTCCCCCACCACTAACACCATTAACCATGATGTCAAAACCTGTTGTAGCTACCCCACCAAAAGTAATATCTTCCCCTGTTATGACAGCACAAATTATTCCAGGTCAAACTGGAGACTCTGCACCAGATGTTACAAATAAGAGAGAAATGCACAGTACATCTACTATGATTCCGACAACAGATGTGACAGTTGTTCCAGCATCAAGTGCAGTTTCAGTACTACATTCAGTAGCACCAAGCCTTGCTTTTGTGCCTCAAACAGAAACAGATATACCACCAATCAATATTTATCAGGAAAAAACGATTTACTGTGAACCATCTGTGATGACAACAATACATCCTTCACCAATACCTACTGCAACATCACCAGTTCTTATTGAAATTCCGGACATGACTATAGAACACAAAATAAATAATGTGTCAACAGAGATCTCAGCTCCAGGATCAAGTATAGTCTCAGTACCATATTCAGCAGCAACAAGCCTTGCTTTTATGCCACAAATAGAGACAGTTATACAGCCATTCAAAAAGGAAACATACAAGGAAAAAGCCATTTACTCTGCACCATCTGTGAATACAACAGTATATCCTGCACAAACAGTTGTTTCCATACCCACTGTAAGATCACCAGTTGTGGCTGAAATTCTGGATGTGACTATAGAACCAAATATAAATAATGTGTCTACAGTGATATCAGAACCAGCATCAAGTATGTTTTCAGTACCATATTTGGTACCATCAAGCCCTGGTTTTGTGTCCCAAATAGAGACAGATAGAGTAGTACCAATCAAAAGGGAAATTAATGAGGAGAAATCCATTTACTCTACATCATCTGTGAACACAACACTATATCCTGCAGCAACAGTGGTTTCTGTAGCATCACCAGATCCACTGATTGCAGTATCAGTTGAAATTCCAGCCATGACTACAGAGCCAAAAACAAATGATTTGTCAACAGTGATCTCAGCTGCAGAAGTGTGTGCCACTCATATATCAGTCCCACAGCCCTATTCTCAGTCAGTGGCACCTGCATCACCACTAATACAAGAGTTGACACCAACAGCCTTTACAGCAGGTATCACACCAACATCTTCAACTGAACCTTTGGCTTCACATGATCTCTTGCAGGGGCTTGAGAGGCAAATGATTCAAACAGTTTATCCTGCTCCTATAACAATGACCAAACTCCCATTGTCCACAAATATTCAGTCTGTACAATTGTTGGAAATGGAAGAAAAGGCTAGATGTACAAAAGGCTCACCCTCAGACCAGATTCAACAGCAGCAAATATTTTTTGAATCACAACAAATGGTGCCATCAGTGTCTGAATCAACATATGTACCAACTGCACCAGAAACATTTTCTCAATTAAAAAAATCAGTTGAAAGTCAAGAAATAAGAGGAACTGATAACATCTTGTCTAGTATGAGCCAGCTGTACTCAACAGTTGCAACAACTAACCAGCACCAATATGCATTACCTAATATTTTGGCACAAGTTGTGACGACTGAAGTCCAGAGAACTACCACAGTATCGGTTGTTCGAGAAAGAAAACCTCTAGCACCTATTTCAGATTCTACATGCAAACAAGCAACACCTAAACAAAATGGAAAAATGCATTACATTGATGATGTTATAGATCTCACCACATTAAAAGTCAGTGTTTCAGTGGCTGACAAGGGAATGGATCTGACAGCCCCTGAGTCAAATAGACAATTTTTCTTTAATAATTCAAGTAGTCAACAGATAACTGCAGTTCAGCCGGACATTGTCAAGCTAAGTCCTGAAATTATTCCTGCTACAACACTCTCTGTTGTGACAGACAGTATCACTGTTATTACGTCCACTGCAACATTCACATACAACAACAACATAACAATTGACACACCCTCCAGTTTACAAAGTGTTACTTCAGTGCCGCTACCACTGAAAACATACAAACCATTTGAACCACTGGCACAAATAGTTTACAGACCAGTGAACTCACAGCCAAAACCAACAACCAATACAGAGATCCCCATTAACCTATCATGTGGGCCTGTTGAAACCACAGCCTCTTCATCTTTACCTGGGACACTGTCCAGTGCACCTATTCATGTTGAGCCTTCTGCAGCTGGAGCTATTGATCTCACAATGTCAAAGCCAAAGAGAACTATCTTGGCTCTTACTACATCCACTGGGGTGGTTACGAGTATTGTTGAAGAAGATGTGGCACCTGTCGATCTGACAGCGGGGAGGCGAACAGTGTGCTGTGACATTCTTTATAGACTTCCATTCACAGGAACCTGCAGAACACAGCCTCCAGTCACCACAACAGATAAACAGTTTGGCTTAAGAAATTATGATCAACATGATGCCACAACTCTAGGACTCGAGGATCTCAGTAATATAAAAACATTAGGGTTTGGCAGTAATATCTCACAAACTGATTTGGTCCTAAAAAATAGATGTGTCAGCCAAAATGATGTACCAGATGGGGCAATCGATTTGACATCAGCAAAAATCTCAGGAGGTCAGTATTGCAGTGTATTTTGGTATTTTCAATTTTTGTGTCATGTTTCCTATTTTCTTGTGTTTTTTATAATATATGAACAGGCACTAAATATTTTCATTCATTTGTTCTTTTTCTTTTTTTTATACAGATGCATGCATGTGCCTTCGTGTTCTCCCTCAGTGTTTTGGCTTTGCATCATGCTAGTATGACGAGTAATTTATGCATGCTCTCTGGTTTCCTCTTTGTAGTCATTTTCACAGCAAATGCATGGCATAAGTATATAATCTAGGTGAGACTAGCTGATTTATTGAACTAAAGTGTAAATTTCCAACCACTACAGATGAAGCCCTGGATTACTCAAAGAAAGGCACAATGCCATTATCTGGGATAGCAACCACTTACTCTTCCCAAGGCATATCCTCAGGAAATACTGTACAAAGATCATCAAATGGAGTTGTGTCCTCATCTGTTGCTTCACCCATTCTATCCACGTTTGCAATTACTACTCAGCCAGGCTCAATATTCAGTACAACATGCAACAGCCTGACCACTAAAACAGAGCCATTTTCAACACAGATCCATGCTTCACCATATGATCTAATGAATTCCACAGAATGCAACCAATCAATATTCTTAGAAACTGATCGATCCAAGGATATATTGCCTCCTACCTTTGCCAACCTTATTCCCTCAATATCAGCCTTCCCAGAACTATACTCTGATGCTACTCTTGAGGTCATTGCAGCCTCTCTGGATGCCCTCGTCTCCCCAAATTTCCCTACCATGGATGACAGCAAAAGTCAACAGTACCAAGCTGAACATGAGTTTTTGCAATTAGAGAAACTGAAGCAGCTGTGCCTGGCTGAGGAGCTTGAATGGGAGAGACAAGAGATACAACGTTATCGTGAGCAGGAACAGCTAATTGTTCAAAAGGAATTAGAGGAACTACAAAGCATAAAACAACAGCTCCTAATTCAGCAAGAAGAGGAACGAAAGGCTCATCACATCCTTCAACAGGAGACCTTTGCCCAGCAGCAACTACAGCTTGAGCAAATACAACTGCTACAGCAGCAACTACAGCAACAGTTACAGGAACAAAAAATATATCCATATAGTTTTGATGGCATTTCTCAAAACACCAGCTCAGGTTTTGTCCTGAATTCCCAATACTGCAGAGGAGATAATGGGCAGTACTGGCCAGTGAAGGATGACAACATATTTTCAAAAGTCACTGTCTCTTCAACTAGTCAAGATTGGCATGCTGCTCCATCTGGTGATTTATTGCAGCATAGTTTGAACAAACTTAAAGTAGAAGATGATCTTAAAGAAACAGAAGAACAAAAGCATGATTCAGAGAAGCTACCTGCTATAGTCACCAAGCAAGTCAATGGGCAAAATGTAGGGTTAAGTAGTAAGAAAATAAGTAGTAACTGTGTTCAGACTGATGAGGAGGAAGGCTTGGAAAGGCCTTATACTGGGAGGAGAAGGAGAAGTAGAAAAAGTGTAGATAGCTGTGTACAAACTGATGATGAGGATCAGGATGAATGGGATGTCCCTGTTAGAAGTAGGCGCAGGTCTCGCTCCAGCAGATTTGCAGATGGGGAAAGGCTTAAAGGCTCCAAAGTATCCAGCATTGCAATCCAAACTGTGGCTGAGATCTCAGTTCAGACAGACCATTCTGGAACTTTAAAGACGTCACCAGTGCGAGCACAAGTAGATACTACATTTGACCTGCACAGAGGTGGAGAAATAGAGAGTGAATCAGATTTTACATCTGACAGAGATAAGAAACTTTCAACTCCCATTGAAGTTGGTGTCAATGCTCATCTAAAATCAGATGGTATTAGCATCTCTTCATTACCCAAATCTCCAAAGGTATTGTACTCCCCAGTCTCACCTGTTTCTCCTGGAAAGGGCACTCAGAAAATGCTAACAGCTGAACTACCTAGACATCCAAGTAGCCCAAGACCACTGAAGGCCTCGCAACGATCTCTGTCTGATCCGAAGTCTCTGAGTCCCACAACTGATGACAGAATCATGTATCAGTACTCAGATGCTTGTTCAGTAAGTACTGTCTATCATGTAATATATATATTATTCATACAGTTGTCATGTTTCTATGTAATAATTTAAGTTTATCAAGATAGGCTCTCACCAATGAATATCTTTCCTGAAACGTTACAAATAGTTTCAACCTTTTATCTAAATAAAGATATCCATTCTGTTTTAATCTCCAGAGCAAAGGTTCACAGAGCAGTACCCCAGTGGGCTCCCACAAAAAAATAAAGCGTACCCTTCCTCATCCACCTCCAGATGAAGACAATGTTGTTGGCCCATTGGGATACAGTACTGGTTCATCCAGAAGAAGAATATGTAGAAATACCACCATGGCTAGAGCAAAAATCCTGCAAGATATTGATAAAGAGTTGGATTTGGTTGAGAGAGAGTCTTCCAAACTCCGCAAGAAGCAAGCAGAACTGGATGAGGAAGAAAAAGAGATAGATGCCAAGCTGAGATATCTTGAAATGGGTATTAACAGAAGAAAGGAGGCTTTATTAAAAGAAAGGGAAAAGAGAGAGAGGGCATATTTGCAAGGTGTGGCAGAGGAACGTGACTATATGTCTGATAGTGAAGTTAGTAACAACAGAGAAACAAGGGGTAACGGTCATAGAATGGAACGACCAAGGACTGCCCCTCAGTCAGAATTTAACCAGTTCATGCCACCACAGACTGAAGCTGATTCTCAGTATGCACAACTTGCATACTCTCATTATCAGTATGCCTCCCAAAGTGATTCACCAAGTCACTATTCCCACCAAACTCTGTACCAACAGCCATCACTTTATCATCAACAGGTATCTCCCTATCAGACTCAGTCAACACACTCTTCAGTGCCCACACTTAGCCAGCAATCACAACAAACAGGCTATGACCATGCCTCTCAACTCCTTCTAATGCAACAGAAAACCCGTCAAACTACTTTGTCCGACTTGGAGCCAAAGATAACCACTAATTATGAGGTTATTCGGAATCAGCCTCTATTAATTGTTCCCACGTCTACAGAGAATGCCTATGGGGTATCACATCTTGCAAGCAAATACAGTAATCTAGACCTAAGGATTGGGCTTGAGGAAAGAGGCAGTATTGCCAGCAGTCCTATGTCCAGCATTTCAGCAGAGTCCTTCTATGCAGACATTGACCATCACAATGTCAGAAACTATGTTATGATTGATGACATAGGTGAACTCACCAAGGGGTCTAGGGGCTTGGGCTCAAACTTCAATATTCCTGATAAGGATATGAGCAAAAATGATCGGCTTCTTCGAGTTGCTGACGTCCGTCAAACAGCAGATGTAACTGACTTCATTGGACCTCTACAGGCCACCTCAAGGTTACATTCATATGGTAAGCCAGAGGAGGACTCAATGGAGGAGCCATATGAGTTAAAACTACTAAAACAGCAAATCAAGCAAGAGTTCCGGAGGGGCTCAGACAGTCTGGAACAACTCACAGGTCTTCCTCACTACCTACACAGTGACAGTTTTAGACATTTTCCTAAATCTGAAAAATATAGCATTGGAAGACTTACGCTGGAAAAGCAAGCTGCTAAACAGCTTTCAGCCTCTGTCCTTTACCAGAAACAGTTGAAGAATAAAAGAACACTAATTGATCCAAAAATGACAAAGTTTTCCCCTATACAAGAGAGCCGGGACCTGGAACCGGATTACAGCAGTTTTTTATCGTCCACTGGCTCAGCAATGGGAGGACTGTCCAGCAGAGCAAGGCTGCTTCAGGATGAGATCACTTTTGGCCTGAGAAAGAATCTAGCCGAGCAGCAGAAATACCTGGGCTCTACGCTTAATACCAACCTGGCTCAATCATTGAATCTTGGTCACTGTCTCAACCTTGGCCCAACCTTGAGATCATCTCTCCATGATGATGGCACTTATCCCAGCACCCAGTCCAGACCTTCTTCCAGGCCTTCCTCTGTATATGGACTTGACTTATCCATTAAAAGAGATCTTTCCAGCTCTTCACTAAGGTTGAAGTCAGAGGGTGAAGGCATAGACTCCCAATTTGGAATAGTAAGGGTAAAACCAACAAGTTTACCTATAAGTCAAAGCAGAGGCCGCATTCCCATTGTGGCACAGAATTCAGAAGAAGAGAGCCCACTGAGCCCGGTTGGGCAACCCATGGGTATGGCAAGGGCATCTGCTGGCCCACTACCACCTATTTCTGCTGATTCCCGGGACCAGTTTGGTTCCAGTCACTCCTTGCCAGAGGTACAGCAACATATGAGAGAAGAATCACGAACACGTGGCTATGATAGGGATATAGCCTTCATTATGGATGATCTACAGGGAGCTATGTCAGACAGTGAAGGTAAATTTGCTATGCAGCTTTAAATGCCTTGATCAACATGTGTTAGATGCATGGGTAAAAGGTTTTGTATCTGTGTGCTCTAATTTTGTTTCATAACTTCATATTTCTGACATTATTTTGTATTATGTATTTAGTACATTGCACTACATTTGAATTATATACCTTTTTCATTTTCTGCTTTTCTTTTACTTATAAATAATATATTAACATATATTAATTCTTGCATTTGGATGCTCTATTATGGTTGCAGTCCATTTGCATGCTCCTTTTCTTTTCTTTTTGTACATCATTCTCTTTTACTGCATATCAGGTAACTTTATAAACCATGAATTTGTGAGGTGTAAAACTTAAATTTTATATA
>JAOUQY010000034.1:6027144-6041163 GCA_028566355.1 Doras micropoeus | reverse complement strand
TGACAGGTGTTTCAGTTTCATTGTCTAACCCCTGTATATATATATATATATATATTGTATGTATGTTATTTATATATATTAACATATATTTCAAAATGACAGTAAATTATATTAAACTTACAAGAATAAACCATTTATTAAAATGTGTCATGTAACCAAAAATATATATAAATGGAATATATTAAATATGTTTTTCAACAGTTTTTTGGCAACACTTTTAACAAAATTATCCATAAAAACACCTGCATTTAAAGAAATAAAATGCTTTGTATAATGTATTTAGTAAAAAAAAAATATTGGACAGTTTTTTTTTTACAACATTTGTGACATTTAATTTAAAATTAAGCTTTTGTAATGTAAAATAAAAAGTTTTTTTGTTTGGTTCATAAGATTTTTTTGAGCCCTGCAAAGGACACGGTTGAAGCACCTTTAAATAAAACACCTGTGTGCCAACTGACTCCAATGGTTTCACTTTACTTAAGTTTTCCTTTTTGTTTGTTTGTTTTTTTTCCCCTCTTTTTTTAGATGCTGACTATGATAAAAATAATTATTGTGTTTTTGTACTGTTTTTACAGACATTTTCTTCTTACAGGACCCCTTTTTACAGTTTTTTCTTTTTTTTTGTGTGTAATAGAAAATGCTGTTTTTTACTGATATTTTTTGGCACCCCTGCTGCCAGAAAATTATCCTTTTTTTACACAATTTTTTTACAGTGATGGACTCAAATATGCTCATTATAAATTTGGTGATAGAACAAACGTGAACATTACTGCCTTTGTTATTTCACTATTGCATGTGCTGCACATGATAATGTTGCCCTGTAATAAATAATTCATCCCTACTTGCTGTGATTGGCAGAATTGATGTAGGTTGGAATCTGAACTGTTTGTATGTGTGTGTGCAATCAGATTAGGAATACAGGCTGTTCTTTAAATTAAGTCACACCACCTGTTTGCACTGTAGAAGAATGCCATGAAGACAGAATTAAAACATCTTTCTGGTGACTTGCTGGTCATTACACACAGTGGGCAGTACTGCACATGTTGCTGTTTAATTTGTTAATCCATCTGCAGGGATTTGCAGGCATTAGATGAATCAGTGTACAGACACGTCACACTGGTCATAAGTACCCAGTTGAGGCACCTTTGTGTCCCTGCCAGTGTGTTTTGGCCTTTATGAAAGGCCATTGGTCCAAACGAATGCCTCCCCAGAGCACTGTTACTCCAGCTACAGAAACATAAATCCACCAGCTCCAATTCACTGCCTCTCTGCCTATTGGCACATTCACCAAATTGGGGGATTTGCATTCCCTGTCTGCTTGGAGACATCCACACTTTCTGAGCACCTCCCCAGATGTCACTGCTCTTCTCCTGTATCTAATTCTCTTCTTTCTTTTGAGTACTCCTTTGTCAAAAACATTCTTATGTGTCTTGCATTTATACTAGGATTTAATGCCATTTTTTGCATACTGCTTTGGATATTCATGAATCTTCTGTAAACTATAAAACTGTTGATTTTAGAGTACTTATAGTAATACATTGTACAGTAGTTACAGTAATAAAGTGTATTGTAAAACATATTTACATTAAAGTGTCATAATATCTTACATAGTATAAAACAACACATACTATAATCCAGTATATTTAGTTAATGCAAGATATAACTGAGCAAGGGGTTTGCCAATGGTGGGATTTGAATATACTACCTTCTGACTACCTTTTAGACTACCTCAACCTAAGAAAACACAGTACCTGACATAAAATAGGGTCAAATTGACCCTAATGATAAAATATATTAGTAATAGGAGGGTTAACAGGCTGAATGTTTGCCAAGAAAACATTCCCTACTCCATTACACCACCTCTACCTGCCTGGACCATTGAAATAAGGTAGCCTGGGTCCATGGATTCTAGGCTGTTTTTTTTTGCAGTCTTCAACTGTCCATTTTTGATGATCCTGTGCCAAACGCTTTCCCAGCTTTCTGTTCTTAGCTGACAGAAGTGGAACCTCACATCTCTTCTGCTGTTGTAGCCTATCTGCCTCAAGTTTTGACATTTTGTGCATTCTGAGATGCTTTTCTGATCACCATAATAGTACAGAGTGGTTATCTGAGTTACTGTAGCCTTTCTGTCAGCTTGAACCACTCTGGCCATTCTGTGATAACCTCTCTCATCAACAAGGTGTTTCAGTCTGAGTAAATTCTAGAAACCCAGGAGATTGGTGGTTACAGAAATACTCAAACCAACCTGCCAGGCACTAACAATCATGCCATGGTCAAAATCAGTGTGATTCTTCATTTTAATGATTGATTTGTATATTTCCTGAAACTGCTGGCCAGTATATATATTATTTTATGCATTGCACATGATTGTCTGATTAGATACTTGCATGAATGCGTACGTGTAGAGGTACATGCAGTCATTCTTCTTCAGTAAGATCAATGAAACATACTGATCAGGGTTACAGTGGATCCAGAGTCTATTCTACTAACAGTGGGTCTGAGGTCATTACAGTTTATCAATATTTAACATTCAAACAAGCATTGAAAGCTTGAGCATTACTGCCATTTGGACATACTGACTTACTTGTACAGCAAATGATCCTCTGGTCTTTTGACCTCGGTTCTAATACACCAGATTCATTTTATCATTCTTATCATATTTCTGATCCTTCTTAATTAGGATGTCAATCAGACATGAATGGATGATAAATCAGACTTTAATAAATCTTTACTGGATTATTATATTACTCAGGTTAGTCTCTCCAGTGGAGAATTTGTAGCAGCAAATTGGAATAATTTGTCACAGGATGTCAGGTACTGTGAATTGACTTCTAGACAGATGTTTGACCTTGCCAGTGGGGCATGAGGGAAATATCTATCTTCATGTTTTAGTGGCTTCATTAGAGAATGGCAGTCAATAAGTAAGAATGTGGCCTCCAGCTTTCTGATCAGGGGAATGGTTACACGGTACACACATGTCTGGCAGTTCTTTATTTATGACCATGTAAACCACTCACACTAAGTCTCTGTTATTGTTCTGCATTAAGCTTATGAGAAATAACACTCCCTTGTAAAGGTTCTTTGCTTGATACCTTTATATACCGTATGTCTACTATAGCAGGTGTGAACAGTCGCTCCCTCACCAGCCTCTGCTTTCTCTCTCTCTCTAAAGTTAAGACAAAAATGCAGAACCAGCAAAAGTCTTGAAGGCTTTCCCTTGGCAGAAAGATACAGCATGTTTTCTCTTGTCAAAAAGTTACAGCTTTACTTCTGACCTTTCTAAAGTGCTGGAGACACCTCCACTGGAGAAAAAATACATTAAAATAAACGTAAACTTCTCCATATCAACTATATACATTTAAAAAATCTCTTTATATCAAGCATTCAACCATGCAATTATCTGTAACTATAGAAACAATAACATTTAGAACAGGCACATTAACTTAAACCTGTGATTTACATTACAGTCAACCCTTGTGTCAGAGCTACTGTTACAGAAAATTGATTGACACATTGATTGACACAAGATGAATGTTCATAGCTATCAATGATGTATGGTGTATAAATGACGTAGCAGCAACAGATATACAGAAAATGACTTTGAGTATACAACTAGCTGCCTTGACATAGCGCTCGTAACCACAAAAGTGGCTGTTAGTGATCAAGCCATGCTTTTAAGTCAGCAATCCAAGTCAGCTGTTAGCTCCTCTTATAACCACTGAGCTGGAAGATGTCATACAGTTAACCTCCCAAGAGGCTCAAAGCACAGCAATTATTGTCACAATGTACTTAAAAGCATGCAGCCCAGTAAATTCATGATACACACTACAGATGGCCAGTAGCAGCTTACACTCAGCTCCATACATATAAATATATTTCAAATGCACAAATGATGATGGATTTGGCTATAAAAAAATAAAAGCTTAAAATAATATAAAAGATGGGTATCTTATAGCTTGTATTAAATATGCAAATTGCATTAGGGAAGTTATTTAGACAACACTGAAATGCACCTTTACCCAACATTTACTAGCAAGAGACAAAATGACAGATGTCATATGACATTTATTTATTACATGCAGAAACAGAGCTTCCATTTCAGTGACAGTGGCAATTCTATGCACAGTATGTGTGATCTGACAAAGCATGATTGCTCTGACTAATTCTTTAGTGTGAGTGGTTCAACCTTTTTTGTTCAGTTTCCCACTTACACATTTAGTTCCAATTTAAAGTTTGACATGGAAAATAGATATAAAATGTATAACCATGGTTTAATCTTGTCCTGTTTTATAGAGAAGGGAGCAGACAAATCCTTGGTGCCTTTGGTGAGGATATGTAGCTAGTACAGTTAGCTTGCTTTGTTAATCTGTCAAAGAATAGCATGTATCATGTAAATCCAATTGAAATACATGCAAACTATACATGTTGGTTACTACCATTTGTCATCAGAACCAAAATACTGCTGCTTGACAGTGTCTGCTTCCAAGTGACTACAGTAGCAGGTTTTATCAAGAGACCTACAAACAACAAAACAACTACAAGCAAGACTTTTCTCTGTCCTGGCAGCAAAGTGGTGGAATGAACTCCCCCTGAGTGTCCGAACAGATGAGTCGCTTGATATCTTCAAACTTCTGAAGACCCACCTCTTTCGAGAGCACTGGAATGAGCACTAACTCAATGCTGTTACCACACTTATAGTAGTAGTTATTGTATTCCCTATGTCTTGTTCTGAAAAGGTTTTGCGTAGTTTAGGAATATTGGGTTCTGGGGCTTGTAATGTTTAATAGGTAGAATATGGCTAAATTCTAGCAGTATCGTAGCTCAAAGTAGCTTGAATTCAGGTCTACCAGCCTTAGCATTGGACATTCCATGTTAATGACTAAGCACTCTTGTAAGTCGCTAAATAAGAGCGTCTGCTAAATGCCATAAATGTAAATGTAAATGTAAATGACTTGCTAGGAGTAGAAGTCTTCAATACTATTAACTGTCGTTTTTGATTGTCACTCAGCTTCCACGCTGAACCTTAAAGGAACCAGACTCTTCACTTTGAAACCAGATTGTGGGCATATGAATTACTTTTCTACAATTGTAAATGCTAAAGTAAAAATGATTACACGTGTTAAAAGGATGCTTAGTATGATTTTGAAAGAGTCCTGGGATAAAGTAGCAGTTTGTAGATATAAGTCTATAGTATCAAGATGAGATTTCCTACTGATTCAAAGGTGAAACCTGGGTATAAACCGTTTTATGGAAAATGCAAATATTTCAGGTATCTATGTGGGATGATCCACAGCAACAGAAAGTGAGTCATAAGTGCAGACACCCAAAGATGAATCAGGATGAATCAGACAGGCCATATGGAATTGAGAGAATGCAGTTACATTTATGGTACACACCTTTACCCAGCACAACTTCTCATTTATACAACTGAGTGGTTGAGGGTTAAGGGCCTTTCCCAAGGGTCCAGCAGTAGCAGCTTGCCAGAGCTGGTAGTTGAACTCACAGCCTTTGGATTAGACCTCCAATATCTTAACCACTGAGCTCCCACTGCGGTTTGAAGCGCACTTGATGACCAAATGACTCTTTTCCATTTCCAACTGTCCAGTTTTTGAAACCACTGCTCACCAGATGTTTTTTTGTTTTCCACATTGCTGTGTGTAAACTCTAAAGAGTGTTGTGTGTAAAAATCCCAGAAGATCAGCAGTTAGTAAAATACTCATACCACAACATGCAATCTAAACAACATTCTCAGATGTCAGTGGGCAGAGTAAGCTTCTACCCCTTGTACATATGTATTTGATTAAGGAGTGCAATAAAACCTGTAGAAGGCTATGTTCAGTTTGATAGCAGTAACATGTAAGCAGTAACATGTACGTAAGTGTCAATATAAATCTATTTTCCGCAAAGATTTTGTAGCAGCTATCCTGTAGAACAAATTCTTCAAGTACTTTACACATTAAAAAAATTACTTGGTTAATACCAAAATGTATTCATAATAAAGACATTAATGAAGCATCATTGAGCTGGCTATAAATCTGTAAGTACTATAAAGAAAGAAAAGTAGATTTAACAGGTTAAACAAGGATAACTAGATGTGAAACCACAGAGTCTACATAAGATAAGATAAGATATGATGTCAATGATAGTGTCTATATGGCAATAATGCAATTACAATATGATTGAAGCAATAATATACTAGCAGGACTATAGGATTTCTAAGGTCAATATTAAAGTAAGTGATATTACCCATTACATTTGTGCTACACGTATAGTGGTATTAAACGTGCACTGCTTGTGTTTATGGCAAATCTTCTCAGCCGTGTTAATTGCAGCAGCAGTTGTGGGGGATCATTTTGGCATCTTTTATTTTTCTTAATCAATGCCTGCCTAGTGTTGGCTGCTGACTTAAATGATCATGCCTGGTAAATAATAGTGCCAGATGCAATGCCTTGGAGGTAATTGGATCACTCCTCTAACCTCCTCAGGGTAAAAAGGAAAGCATTAATGAAATCCATTCTTGAAAGTAAACCTGCTTTCTGCCTGAAATCCATTGGGACAAAAAGCAGTATTAATGACATAACCTCTCTCCTCACTTTCATTTCCATAATTATCACACACCTCAGGTCACAAGGTTTTATGAATTTACTATTTGCAATAGCTTTTGATTCTAAGCTAACAATTCATTTTCTGTGTTTACTATGGTCCTACTATTCATTTGCCATGAATAATGGGTCAGTCTTAAATTTGCACAAGGAGGATGCTTGCACATTCTACTTATTATTGTTATTTTTTTAGGAGTAAATCACATTCATCATCTTGCTGATCATGAGATCTGTAATGAGCCAGTTGAACATATCTCCAGTGCTTTTATTTGGTATACTCCATCAATCAAACATGATGCAGATTTTCCCAGAGGTTTTAAAAAAATTATTTTTGGATTAAATCTGTGATCCAACACAAAGGTAGAATAAATGTCAGAAAGGTAATGGGTGGATAGTTATAGTTTATAAGGACTATGATGTTTCATAGGACTTTGGTTATATCAGTATTGCTGCACAAGTACAGCAATACATAGGGCCATATTCAGAGTTATATTTATTTAATAACTAAATTGCTCATATCGCTATTCAGACCTCTGTTTTGAAAGCTACATGCATGCGGTGAGATGTAACTAAAACTGCCTCAGTTATGTGTAATCCTGACCCTAATTAGATGTTTCTTGTGCTCCAGCAAGGAGCAGTATTAAGTCCTGTACCACTGTTTGATGCAACCACAATATGCAATGCTCAAATGCATTTCAGATTCACACTGCTTTTTAAAGTTTATGTCAAAGTTCAATATTTCTTGATAAAATTATGAATTATACTTAAAGTGTTAGGAGAATATTTCAGTGCTTGTCGCTTTCTTTTCATATACAGTATCATTATGTTAGACATGCTAATTAATATTAAATTTGCAAACAAATTATACCTTTTCCATCCCAGATTTGTTTCCTAATTGCTTTGTTTATGAATTTATTTATTTTTACTTAAAAAGGAAGGGCTTGTGTTTAAAGGTGGTGGTCTAGACACCGCTCCCGCTCTGCCTGTTCTACTCACCAAATATCTGGCAGTCTTGGAGGTGTGAATCACCCTCACTTGATTGTAATTATTGACTTAATCAAATTCAAAACTGCCTCTGAAAACAAATAACTTTCCCGGTGTAAATACTGCTGTAACTTTTGGACTTTTTGGACTGTAAGCTGTGACTTATATCTGTACATGACGCTGGATGTGTTCAGGGGATATCTCCATCTGTGAACAGACACACTCATCTGAATCATTTATGAACTGGTGTGCTGCACCAAAAAGCAGAAGCAAACAGGATTTATGACTGACTTTTGTAACTCAATGACAATGCTGAACCAAAGCCTCCCATTAGAACACAATATACCTCTGGCTTTATTTAGTTTATGGCCTGTGTCACATTGCTGTCTGCCTGGGCTTTTGTATCAAAATAATGGACCAACTGCATTTTAAGGTCATACTCTTACATCTAAGTAATGATGACAGGACGGACTATTAGGCTGTTTGCTATCTGAAGGGAATGATGGGGAAAGATGATGTTTGTTATTGTTCATACCATATCTTATTAGAATCTGTGTTTAATGAATTAGACTGTCAACAGTTTCAGCACATCTAGCAGGTAGCTGAGTGTGCTGGAAACATATAAGCACTTTAATGCGTGTTATAATAAGATGAATGTGTCTGTGTGAGCTTAGACCTAAGAACATCATTTATTCTGCTGCCGAGTGCCCATGGCTAGAATAATTAAGGATTGATGTGGGTGATATTCCAGCAGCACCACTGAGCGGGTCTCTTCCTTCATGCCTGCTATACTCTCAATCTTTCCACACACAGTGTTTCTCGCTAATGCATCTTTGAGCTTCAAGGGTGTTCTGAATATATAAGGATTTGTGTTAAGAGCCTAGTCTGAGATTTTCTACTTTAAAAAATGCATACCTGACTTGAATTTAGATTTAGGTTTACAAAGGTTGAGCTTCTGTGACAGAGAGAGAGAAAGCGTGAGAGAGAGAGAGAGAGATGGAGAGAGAGAGAATTAAAGCTGCATTCACATTGAAAGAAGAAGAACTGATTTGCATTTCGATCACCTGCAAATCATTAATTTGTTGTTTATTTGCAGCAAGCATGCTAAGAGGTGGAACAGCAGATGTATGACTTAATGTGATGCTCATGTAAAGAGAAGCTTTTCTACAGCTCAGCCCACTCTATTAATAAGCTGCTCCCTCACAAGACTGGGGGATTAGACTGGAGTAAAGGTGTTAATGAAACTCCACTTTGCTTATTGAATTACTTCACTGCACTTACTGTAATCAGTGGGATGAATTTGCCAGGGGAAAGATGCCTGGCTTCTTGATGGATGGTCATGTTGGCAATTCAGGACTGTAGTTTTGTGAACCTCTAAATGTTGTCAGAGACTGAAGATTTTGTGTATCAGTCTTTAAGACACACTGAATCTTTTTATATTACTTTAAATAATTTATTTACTCTGCAAGTTTAGAAAGATGTTTGATTTAAAACTAAATTGTATCTATGTAATTGTACAAAGTATCTCTTTGTACTGTTTAGTTACATATAATAAGGTTTGCAGAGACTTTTGTCTTGTCTAAGCCTCTTAAGGGAATCCTAAATGCACGATCCACTGTGCCAAATAACCATGGTCACTATATTTTCCAAAGGTTCGTGTGGAATGTGTATCAGTACCTATTACATGAACATTTGCACCTGAAAGAAAATGTTACAGACTGTTCTTCTGAGCTGTCCTACTGCATTTAATGAGTAAGGGACATATTTCATCCTGGCTCGTTACTCCATGCACTTTAATCGACAATGGTTTCAGGGTTGTTATGGCAACAATTCACTACTGGCCAGTAATGTATAGATCTGTTCACCAGTTTTCTCCCAGCATGCTCAGTGAAGATTTATAGACAAGGTGATGGTAAAGTGTCATGGATCTACACCTGTCTTCCTAGTATAGAGGATATAATGGTGTGAGTGTGTGTATGTTTATTATTAATATTATTTATAGTCATTATTTTAGAATATTTTATTGTGCAGCGTATTTCAGAAAGATGGACCCCATTTCAAAGAAGTACGTTTCATGCTAGCAAAAAGGTTACAGTTGCACAAAAATTTACAAACGGTTTAATGAGATATCAAGTTTTAGAAATGCTCTGTGTGCCCTCCACCTGCTGTATAGACAACATCGAGGCGACAGTGGAATTAGTCCCAAACGGCTTGCAAAATGTCATCCTCCACTGAGGTCGCCGTTGCCGTGATTCTGTTTTCATCCAGATTAATCGCTAATGGTGAAACAAAAACATGGGCTTTGGGGCCAAGAGTGTAGTGCCAAGTATTGGGGTCCTGTGGAAACTATCCAGCATGGAGGCAGTGTGTATACCATTACAAGTGACTATAAAATAGCGTGTAGTGTGCTTATTATAACGGATATACAGACTGTGTGTGTGTGTGTGTGTGTGTGTGAGTGTGGCTGTGGGTGTGTGTGTATGGAGAGAGAGAGAGAGAGAGAGAGCGAGAGAAAGAGAAAGATAATTTAGTAAGATGTGTAAACATGTGTGCTTATTAGAATGTGTAAAAATTGTATGCATGTGCAATCATATGTATGTATATATGTGCTTGTTAAAGAGTGTAAGAGTATGTGTGTGTGTGCATGAGAGAGAGAGAGAGAGAGAGAGAGAGAGAGAGAGAGAGAATGATGCTGTGTATTTTTAGTCTCCCAGACTGTGCAGAGGAGGTGAGGAGACTGTTGAATATCAGCCCAGAACCTCAGCAACAGAGTGTCTGTGTGCATGTTTATGTGTACGTCGGTGTATGTGTGTCTGTTGAATTAGTGTAAAAAATTTCTGCGTAAATGGAATAGAAAAGAGACCATTGACCTTGGGAATTGTGTTTACACAATGTTTTAATTAATAACAATTAAGTAAATAGAAAAATCATTTAAGCTTTGTTAATCAGAATTATTAGACAGAGATTGTTACTAATAAGTTTGTGACCATCATACTAGTTCTGGGATGTCCTTTAAGCAAATATCATTTAAATATCACTTAGATGAAATGATCATTTCATCTACAAACCCCATTTCCAGAAAAATCAGGACGCTTTCATAAAATGCAATAAAAACTGAAATCTGTATTTTGTTAATTCACTTAAAGTTTTATTTCAAAGACAAAATGAAAAAGAAAAGATTTTCAGTAATGAACTTAATTCTGTTTGTTAAATATAAACAAATTTGGAAATTGTTGCCTGCAACACGCTCAAAAAATTCGGGACAGAGGCATGTTTACTGCGGGTCACAACACTTTTCTTGTAATTATACTTTTTAATTGTTTGGGAATTGAAGATACTAATTGTTGCAGTTTTGCAAGTGGAATTTTTGCCTGTTCTTTCTGTATACAAGACTTGAGCTGGTCAGTAGTCTGTGGTCACTGTTGTCTGATTCTCCCCTTCATGATGCACCATACATTTTCAATAGGAGACAGATCTGGACTGCAGGCAGACCAGTCAAGCCATGCTGTTGTAACTCAGGCAGAATGAGGCCTGGCATTGTCCTGCTAAAATAGACATGGAGTTCCTGGGGGAAAAAAGTAGTGCTGTCAAATGAACATGATTAACTGCGATTTAAAAAATTAACGGTAATAAAAATTTTAACGCAGATTAAAAATTTGTCAAAGTACGCAAATCAGCGGCACCGTCAGTGAACATTCCAACATTCCAAAACCCAAAGGTTTTTGGGTGTCTTTTCCCATGCACAGTGCTCTGATCTCTCATGTTAGGATCTCCTAGCTCATTAGCTATCATAAGTATTGCTAAAGAATTTAAGGAACAATGGAGAATGAAGAAATGATATCTATATTTTTGTATGTTACATCAGTTTAATGTTGACGACATAATGAGACGACAAAGGTGACGGATCCACATAACACATACACAATCTCCTTCCCTTCCATTGCGGGGGCAGGTCTCTGAGGTAAAATTGAATTAGTCAATCACTTAGAAGCAGCACAACTTCTGGCGAAGTGATATACCCATGTTCACTAGCTCCTACACACTGTGCAGTTCCCTTTAAATAAAAAAAAATCAAAGCCATCAATCATCTTTAATATTTCACTTTTATCAAATAAAGTCAGGTGAATGATGAGGCAAGATTCAACAGGTGTTTCTCTTAAAATAGACCCGTGATAAATGGCAAAAATGTTTTCAATGGCCATACGATGCCTACCTGCATGTACAACACAAATTGAAATGTGCAATTAACACGATTAAAAAAAATTATTGGGTGACAGCTATAAAAAAAGTTGTCTTGCCTGCAGCATACACTACTGTGCAAAATGTTTTAGGCAGGTGTGAAAAAAATGCTGTAAACTAAGAATGCTTCCAAAAATGGAAGTGTTAGTAGTTTATTTTCATCACCTAACAAAATGGAGTGAATGAGAAGATGAGAAATCTAAATCAAGTCAATATTTGGTGTAACCACCCTTTCAAAACAGCATCAATTCTTCTAGGTACACATGCACACATTTTTTGAAGGAACTTCAATGCCGGAATGTGTACAGCATTTTTCCACACTTGCCTAAAACTTTTGCACAGAACTATATGTTTCTCCAAAATACCAGTATAAGCCTCCATATCAATGGCAACTTCACATATATATATGCACATCATCCATGCCGTGGGCACTGCACTCCCATACCATCACAGATGCTGGCTTTTGCCCTTTTCTTGGTAACAGTCTGGGTGGTCTTTTTCATCTTTGGCACATAAAATCTGACATCCATTTTTCCAAAAACAAGCTGAATGTGGATTCATCTGACCACAGAACACATTTACACTGTCTTTCAGTCCATCTCAGATAATTTTGGGACCAGAGAACTCACCAGTGTTTCTGTGCAAAAGTACTACAGTATTTCCCACAAATTGGCGGGGGTTACGTTCCGAGAGCACGTGTGAATCGTGAAAAAACATGGAAATTTGACAGGGTACAAACAAATGCCTATAAATGCCTATTTTTATAGGTTAAACCCTAAATAAGACCCCAAAACACTTTAATTTAATTTCAAACTTGACTTAATGCAGTCATCCAAAATCATTCAAGATGCATTTTCATTTACGGTAGCTTTGTGTTCTCTCTACAGCACTAAAATACTATGAAAAAATTAAGGATTATGTTTGCTGGTTGCGGGGTTTTACACGACTAACTGAGAGTTAGGTTCCAAGAAAAAAATCTGTGAATTACTGAAGTTGCGAACCCCGAACCGCAAATTCACAGGGGAATACTCTATATAGCTTCCTCTTTGCATAATACAGTTTCAGGTTGCATTTCTTGATGCAGAGGTGGACTGTGTTAAATTACAATGATTTTCCAAAGTAATCCCGAGCCCGTGTGGCTTTGTCCAACGTGGTAGCATGACGGTTCCTCAAACAATACCAGCTGAGGGCTTGATGGTCACACACATTCAGCAGAAGTTTCCACCCCTTGGCCTTTACGTGAGTTTTTCCCTGACTACCTGAAACTGTTCATGATCTTATTAAAAGCAGATGGTGAAAAACCTCAATTTTTCTGCAATCTTGTGCTGAGAAACATTGTATTTATACTGACTGACAATTCTCTTATGAAGATTGGCACAAAGTGGTGAACCATGACCGATCCTTGCTTGCAAAGACTAAGCCTTCAGTCAATGCTCCTTTTATACTCTTTATAATCTTGATGACCTCACCTGTGACCAGTTAGACTGTTAATTGTGGACCCTTCTAGTGTTACTTTTACAGACTTTTCAATCTTATTTTGCCTCTGTCCCAAGTTTGTTAGACTGTTGCAGCCATCAATTTCTAAATTAGTTTATATTTAAGGAATATATTTATATTTGCCATGGAAAACATTGAAAATATTTTTGTCCTTTTGTCTGTTAAATAAAGCTTCAAAGTAATTAACAAATAGCAGATTTCAGTTTTTATTGCATGTTTAGAATGTGTCCCAACTTTTCTGGAAATGGGGTTTGTATTAACATTATCAAAATCTGAATGTTCCTGCTGTTAACAGCTGCACTATATGGACAGTTTCCCTTCATTGAAAATTCATGAGGAGTGGGACAATGGTGAAAATGTTATTTTGAACCATGCAAAGCCTTTTGTCCACATGACACAGGCATTTATGGTTCCTGAAACTGCACACTTTTGAAACCAGGTTCCAGAGTGGAAAGTTTACTAGAAAATATAATGTGTTGGTGCAAGTCAAGTCAAAAAATGAAAGAAAAAAGTTCCAGCAACAAATATGTCCAGTCAACTGATCGTGTGCTTGAAGCCTGTTAAGATGTGAAAGATGTGTTGTGTGTGTGTGTGTGTGTGTGTGAGGGAGAGAGATAGACAGAGAGAGAGAGAGAGAGAGAGAGAGAGAGAGAGAGAGAGAGAGAGAGATGTGCTCTAAATGTGCTCTAATTGAGAA
>JAOUQY010000034.1:5968916-5984889 GCA_028566355.1 Doras micropoeus | reverse complement strand
AGGATTTGCAAATCATCGTATTCTGTTTTTATTTATGTTTTACACAATGTCCCAACTTCATTGGAATTGGGGTTGTACATATCGTTGTAGATTTTGGTCAATGCTCTCTGTTTCTGCCCAGTCTATAAACCACACTGAGCAGTGAGTTGTCTATCGGTTCATAAACAAATTAACTTCACCCATTATTGTACTTGTTTTGTCCCAGTACTTGATGTAAAATAACACTGTGGTTGTTGCCAGGCCTCAAGTTTTCAAACTGAAAATGGAGTAATAGTCACACTGCTTTCATATCAGTAACAGTGATCATCAGAATCAGATACAGGTTTTTTCACATTTCACTTCAGGTATGCAGATATGCTTCTGTCATTAATAGTTCTCTTTTTGTAGGGAGAACACCTATAGGCATACCTTGAAGGAGAAAAGTGGCACTAGAAGAAGAGTACAGGGTGCACAAAAATGCATTATCACTACTACTTACACTTGCTTTTGTGTGTCATGAAGCAGTAAGGCAACACTGAAACAGCATTTTCCCAGTTTTACCACTAGGGTTGCTGCTGTCAATATACAGTCACTCACAAAAGTGAGTACACCCCTCACATTTTTGCAAATATTTTATTATATCTTTTCATGGGACAACACTATAGAAATGAAACTTGGATATAACTTGGAGTAGTCAGTGTACAGCTTGTATAGCAGTATAGATTTACTGTCTTCTGAAAATAACTTATGGCCCAAATAACTGGAACATGTTCAAATTGTGCCCATAGTGTCAATATTTTGTGCAAATACCATTATTATCTAGCACTGCCTTAACCCTCTTGGGCATGAACTTCACCAGAGCTGCACAGGTTGCTACTGGAATCCTCTTCCACTCCTCCATGATGACATCACAGAGCTGGTGGACTCCTCCACCTTCTTCTTGAGGATGCTCCACAGGTGCTCAATTGGGTTTAGGTCTGGAGACATACTTGGACAGACCATCACCTTTACCTTCAGCTTCCTCAGCAAAGCAATTGTCATCTTGGAGGAGTGTTTGTTTCATTATCATGTTGGAAAATAGGGAGGGGATCATGCTCTGCTTCAAAATGTCACAGTACATTGTTTTCCTCAATGAACCACATACCACCACCATGTTTGACTGTAGGCAAGACACAGTTATCTTGGTACTCCTCACCAGGGTGCCACCACAAGAAACACCACCATCTGAGCCAAACAAGTTTATCTTGGTCTCATCAGACCACAGGGCATGGTGCCAGTAATCCATGCTCTTGGACTACTTGTCTTCAGCAAACTGTTTGCAGGCTTTCTTGAGTGTCAGCTTCAGAAGAGACTTCCTTCTGGGATGACGGCCATGCAGGCCGAGTTGATGAAGTGTCTGGTGTATGGCTGAGCACTGACAGGCTGACCTCCCACTTCTTTAACCTCTGCAGCAATGCTGGCAGCACCCATGTGTCTCTTTTTTAAAGCCAACCTCTGGATATGATGCTAAACACATGGACTCAATGTCTTTGGTTGATCCTGGCAAGGCCTGTTCAGAGTGGAACCCATCCTGGAAAACCACTGTATGACCTTGGTCACTATGCTGTAGCTCAGTTTCAGGGTGTTAGCAATCTTCTTATAGCCTGGGCCATATTTGTGGAGAGCACCAATTCTGTTTCTCACATGTTCAGAGAATTCTCTAACTCTAACGAGTCACATGACACCAGGGCGGGACAACGACACAATTGGGCACAATTTGGACATGTTCACTCTGAGGTGTACTCACTTGTGTTTCCAGCTATTTGGACATTAATGGCTGTGTGTTGGGTTATTTTCAGAAAACAGTAAATCTATACTGCTATACAAGCTATACACTGACTATATATATCCAAGTTTCATTTCTATAGTGTTGTCCCATGAAAATATATAATAAAATATTTGCAGAAATGTGAGGGGTCTTTTGTGAATGACTACCTGCTATAGACGGTAAGACTATGTATGGGCAGTGCATGGCTAATTGTGACATTTATAACTAAGACAGCTTTTACTTCATTAAAAGGCTGATGTGGCATTCAAGTCAAAATTAATACAAAATTAATGATCTGCACAGGCTTCAAATAACTCAACTTTCAGTCTTAGAGCTTCCACATGTGAGAGCAGGAGCTCTGACTGGCTCATCAAATATATATATATATATATAATTTTTTTTTTTACTGTCCTCACTAACCAGTCATCCAGATAGGGGGGAATGTACAGATCTGATGGTGCAGATATTTTACAATAACAGGATTAGCACCAAAAGAATCAAAGGATTAGTGTGTAATACTCAGTGTCTTTTATTTGACTTCTTGATCTCCACTGACTAGAATGGGAAAGAGAATGAACTTGCATGTGAGGTGGTGGTTACAAGATGATGAATTTAGTAATGGTACTCATCAAAGACACTGCTGGTTCTGAAAGTGGCATGCAAACTCACACATAGCACTGTTTAGATAGATAGATAGATAGATAGATAGATAGATAGATAGATAGATATGAAGACAGAAACGCTGGCAGCTGTGCTTATCCCTTATAATAAATGTACATATTACTAAACACCTAAATAAGAATAGTGTATTGTTCTATGGTCTGGTCTTATCTGACCTTCCTCCTTCTGCCTTTTGTCAGCAGACACACCCTAGAGAGGATGTAAGCTTTTTATGCTTACATTATGCATTACATAAGCATCTGCTTGTACTTAAGACTTGATTTGTAAATGGTTGTGATTTTCCATTAAGCTCTGAGGAGCATTTCCAGATGAACAGACACTAATGATTAGCACACATAGCTTGCACATGATTGACAGATTAGGCCTGTCTTGATTTGAGATCTTGGACAGTACCATTGCTCAGTGGGATTGAACAATGCTCTAAAGCAATCTCTCTGACTCTAGCGATGTGGCTTATGATGGTTGTCTATCATTATAATGGTTGTCACCTGAGTGGACATAATTCTGACTATTTATCTTTCTGTTTTGTTCTGTCTGTCTCAGATTGGCCCTAATGGATATTATTTTGCAATTGATCCCAACGGCTATGTACTGCTCCATCCAAACCTCCAGCCTAAGGTACACGTCACTGCAGTATACATAATGCTATATCATTTGTGCCAAAACTACATTTTTGATTGGGTTATTTGTGTCTTTCTGAGTCATAGCTTTTTAAGCTTTGCATGTATTTTCCCACTTTTTCCTTTCCCACTATATTTTAGATCTTATTTTAGCATGTAATACAAGCTTTATGAATAGGCTTATGTGTCATCGTATAAATCTTGCCTCAGTGAGGCACAAAAGACCTCACTTTTTATTTTCCTTTTAAATAGATTTGATTTCTTTACACTGACTTGTACATTGAAAAAGTTTTCTTAACAAGCAGTCTTATTGCCTTATTGATCTCAGACCCCAGCCATGATTTTGAAGTGCATTACCATTTCTTTTCAGTATATGAATATATAATCAGGGTTTGGGTAGACCTCCATGAGTGTTTCTGAGCACATGTTTTGTGGGATGGATGCTTTTTGTGCATAACCTTTGCAATTTGCCTGAAGTAATACATTGTAAACTGGCAGTGAACTTGCATATATGTTTCTCAATTGATCCCAGCCATGTCCATCTTGGTCCATAGCTGTGGAATATTACAGTGCACATGCAGAGTGTTATGGAACATTGAAACGAAGCATATGCGATGGATACAAGGAAGAATGATGTTGAGAATTAGCGGGGGAGCCTTATTATTCTCAGTGTGCACAGTAAAAGGAGTATTTATCACTTGATCACTGATAACTCCTGCCCAATTATCAAATAGGAAAAGGTGACACATAGTGTGGAGTCTGAGAATATCTCACACACTCAGTGCTTTAAACGCACATCATAATCATAAGTCAGAGTGTGAGTTATGCCTGTGAGACTGTTTTAAACATTCGAGATTCCACAGTACGAGAAGCCACGTGTATCAGAGAAAGCATGGCAGGTGGTGCAGGGATAGTGAAATAATTCAGCATGCACAGGCAAGTGTGATGTTTGCTGTTAAATTCGTAGTAGAATAGCAATGCTCCAGGTCAAATATATGGAGAGAATTAACTTTTAGCCACAACCAAGTCAAATCAAATAAACTGAACCAAGTCGCATAGACTCACTTAATGTAATTGAGTGTTTTGACAGACTTTCCTGTCCTTCAGAATTTATACCCTCCAGCACTTAGATTAAAGAAAAATACCCAAGACGTGAAAAGCCCCTTTCTCTGTCCCTCATCAACATTCATCTGCACTATATAGCTTTTGAAAATAACCTTTAATACCAAAAGCATAACTTCTTATCTCTCCTTATCAGTGATTGTTTTTGTATGAGTATTCATTTCATAAAATGTAGACTGTTCAAGTGGCCAGCATTTTCACCACATCCAGCAGAGGTGAATTACTCCCAGTGGTATCTCATGTGGCCTGCAGGCTGTGAGTTCAAAAGTGTTTACATTTTTTCCCAGGAGCCAACTCTGATCAGTTCTGAAAGCTTGATCTCAAATGATTTGCCATGACCCAATATGGCCAGCGCATTTGCACACTGATTGAGTAAGACACATAGGCATGGATTGAATCTCTGCAGCACGGACACTATACTTGACCTTGAGCCGTGCGGATATGCAAGCAGAAACGCCTTAACCAACCAGGGGGTGCTACATTTACTGGAAACAGTTCAAAGTTCTGTATGCATATCCATGCGTGAAGAACACAGGGGATGAATTTGTCTGGATTTCAAGAAAGTCAACACCCTGATGAAAGTTTGGAAAATAGCTGTTTTTACAGGACAGATTTGATTTTATATTGACGAAAATGGAAATGAGTTACACTCTCTTGGTGCCATTACGCTTCAGTACATTGGGCGTCTCTTCAAAGCTGTCTACTTTTTAGTGTCTACATTGTAAAATTGGAATTATAGTTTCCATAGTATTATGGAATTATATGTTCCCAGTGCAAGTTTAGTGCTCAAATGATATACAGATTCATTCTATCTGCTTACATGTGTGTGTATGTGTGTCTGTCTGCGTGAAATGTGTTTTCATGCCTTGCATTAGAGGAGGATACATAATCGTTACATCAGATTAAATAACAAATATGCCGTTACTTTCCATGAGGTGAGACACACAATAGACAGTAGCAAGACAGAACAGTCAATTCCATTATTATTGGCACACTTCATGAGCAATAATACAGTATATAAACACAAATAATACATTTGATCATTTTTTTTCTTTTTGAAAATATTGTTTTTAAAATATGGGCACTCCTGCAAAAACATGGTGAAGCAGTTCCTAGAGGAAATAAGAGCAGGCTATCAGTGTTGAGCTTACAGGCTAAGGATGGAGCCACTTCTAAAAGAATCTATATCACTCATGAATGCAAAACATTTTTAACTATTCATACCACAGGGTTTAAATAGGGTTCATATATGGAGACTGAGATGGCAAATTGATTTTGTGTCCCACAGCCACGTCTGGACAGATGTGCATGTTTGAGACTATTTGTGCCATAGGTGAAAAGATATTAGGCTAGAACATCCTGATATTTAGCAGAATCCTTAAATCCATTAATCTTCTTAAGAGTTCCTGGACAATTAGCAGCAAAACAGACTGAAGTGAATCACCATCATATTTTACAGTGGTGTCTCTGGTGTCTTCTTCTTCCATTTTTTTCCTTAACTAATTTCAAATTAATTTAACATACCTAAGCTTCACCAATCCACATGACACTTGGTATGGTTAGATCACTACACGTCTGATATGGAATATAAGGTTTGTATCCCTAGTTATATGTTGCCCTTTGTGCTAGTGCCCACTGAAGTAGGGTCGGCTCAAAGCACTTTTTAGGTAAAAGCTTGAAAAGCATTTTGTATTTTGAAGAGTATGAACCTTTTATGGCAAGTTGGCCTCTAGGAGTAGGCCTCTATATTTAGCTCATTATAGTGCCACTAGCACTTCACTAGCCAATATCTTGTTGATGTTCACAGTCAAGCTTCATGAAATTTTAAATCCTGCATCAATACTACATTGTTTAGATGCGAATCAACTGTCCTGAAATTTTCTTCATAGGCGCTGCTGCAACAGAAGCATTTCTATATCTCAAGAACTGCTTAAGCTACTGTTAAGAAATTTCAGATTCTTCATCACTACCACATTCTTTAGTTGCCTGCCAAATTTCCTGAAAATTCGTCCATAGGGGCTGGTGCAACTGCCACTTGTATATATTTAAAAAATCTGCTTGAGAATCCTGCATGACTACCAAATTCTTGTCAAGAATTCTTGACAAAGTTCATAAAACTTTGTCCACTGGGTGCACTGCAACTGACCCATTTCAATATCTCAAGATATTGCTTGGTTAAGCAAGCATTTGTATTTTATTTGCTTATTTCACTTCATTCTTGCTCTTTCTCTCACTTCATGTGGTGGTCATATTCCTCACCACTATGTGCTACATCTAGTTGTTATTAATGTTTTTAATGTCAAAAAAACAAATGGGTTTTGCATATGATCACCTGACATATGCAAAGACAGCAATTGTGTTGTTGCATTGCAATGAGTTCTTGGAAACAGTGAGCACTTTTACAAAAATGGAATTTTAGAGAAAAAAAGCCAGTTTGCATTTTGTCAAATGTTCTTCAGGGGTGCCTATAGTATAAATAGTATAAAATAGTATAAATACTAATAATACTTACAAATTTCATCTAAAATTCATCTAAAATTTCCATATATTTTAGCTCATACAATAATCATTCTTCCTTCTCATGAAGGGTGCTAATAATCATGTAGTTACCTGGAGTTGTCTTAGATCAAAATTCTATGTAAAGTGTAGCATAGATTGAACTATGGCCTGCTAAGGTAGTAACACTAGCATAATCCCTACCTTCTGTAGCTTATTGACCTGATATCTTTCCTTTTATAGGACACAAACACTGCTTTAGCCTGAGTATTAACTTCTTTAGCTAGAACTTTACGCTACAGTCACATGTATTTGTTAGTATTTGTCATGTGTGATTGCCTGTTTGTTCACAGTCCAAATGAAATAATACTTATGTGTTGTATAATGTTTTAACATACATCTGGATACATCTTTTAAGAAAAAAAAACAAAAAACATTAACAACAACAGTATACTACAGCACAGTTGAAGTCTTCATTCTGATTGGTCAGAAGGTGTTGATTCATTTTGTATAAGAGCAGTTCTGACAATAATTCTGGAGCAAAGGCAAATCGTGGGTTTATATTAATGTGTTTGTTCTAATGCAATGTTCTCAGGGACTTGTATGGAAGATGCTCAGATAATTTAATAAGAACAAAAAAAATAAAATTTCAACAGTTAAAAATACATGATTTGGTGAGACTTTCTATAAGGAAAGTTTAAAAGAAGACTGGAGTCAGGGTCGGCAATTTAAGCTGTTCCTTATCAATAAGCTAAGCATTTCCTTAATTATGTGATTAGCTATGAGAGAGAGAGAGACAGAGAGAGAGAGACAGAGAGAGAGAGACAGAGAGAGAGAGAGAGAGAGAAAGATAGAGACGTAAGGGAATGGCAGTTACTAGCTGTTAATAGCAAAATTGATAATGGGAACTAATTTTGTGTGGATGTTCCACAACAAAAATGATAAGTAAATAAACTGATAAAATTATGGTGTGTCATTAATTAATTAATAATGAATGTAATTCTTCAACGTGCTGTGGTATTAAAGGAAAACACTGCTGTCATAGGAAAATAACCAATGTTGATTTTGTTTTTAACTGGAGTGCACTATTGATTTTCCTATAACTGCACCCACTGTTTACTCTTTACTCCTTACCTAATGTTTCAGATTTGTTGTCTTTTTGACTGAATACTTGCCGTTTTTTAGTTGAAATGAGTCTATCCAGTCAATGTTAAGTAAGAAGGAGATTACGCATTTTGGTGTTTTGCAGATTGGGTTTCTAATGATCTTATTGCAGTCTTATTTTCATCTTCATCTTTATACTCAGCAATAATTATATCCATTTCATGTTTAACCCATTCAAAGCTCCTGTTCATTCTTATGAGTCTGGTCTAAAGATTTCAGCCCTTTTATCTCTTAAATCAGGGGTGTCCAATCTTATCCACGAAGGGCTGGTGTGGGTGCAGGTTTTCTTTCTAACCAAGCAGAAGCACCGGCCCTTCATGGATAAGATTGGACACCCCTGTCTTAAATGATGGCTAGCATGAATAAAGATATGGATTTAAAACAACAAAGAGGCATTAAAGCTCTGAGTAAATTTTATAGAATATACATTGTCTATATTATCCACATCTAGGCTATACCCATCCTAATAAAATCTCATCAGAATGACATTATAAGGATGAGTCGAGGAGTGACATTCCCTGGTATTAGAGGGACTTGTGTAGACATGGAGGAAGTTAAAGGAAGCTGGTGTAATTCTTCTTTAAACAAATCCTTCCTGTTTGTAAGTCATTTCTGATTAGCTGGGCCAGTTGGCATGGGTAATATTGTAACTGAATTTCAGCCACAATTAAAGAATGTCTACACAAAGCTCTATCAAAGTACAGATCTAGATGCATTATCTGTATTATGCACGTTTGAGTCTTTGAGCTTTTCTGGCCAGATTAGAGGAGCTACTCAGTGTCAAGCTCTATGGATGAGATCACTCTGAGCCTTTTTCTATTGAGACCTGAAAACAAACAGTCTCATGTCTATGCCTTTCTGAATCCCTTCATACATGGAACCTTCTTAATGTACTAGGTAAATAAAATTGAAACATGCACTGTATAAGGTCTTACCTAAACCGTGTTCATTCAATTGAAGCGGTTCATTTCCCAGCTCGCTGTTTTTGTTTATTGATTTATTTATTACAACAGCAAATCATGTAATAGGTGCTACTCATACTCTATATTATTGGGCCTAGGAAGGGTCAACACATGTCAACAGTTGACGTGTCAATCACTTTAAAGATATTTGGCTCCTCCCATTGTGTGTTTCTTTTGGGGAGTGGGCTGGGGGTGGTAGTAGTCAAGTACAAAGTGACCTCAACACTTTGAAAATGTCCCTTTGCTGTGCCTGTCTCTCATTACTCGCTCCGCTTTCATATTCAGCACTGGCTGCTCACTCGTGCTCTTTGATTCTCCATTCCAATTCAAGATGCCTTTCCCCCCTCAAACCTTTTCTCTTTTTCCCTTCTCCTTTTAATATATAATTTCTTATACACTCATACATTCCCTTTCCAGGTTGCTTTATTCACCCTGCACTCTTTCATTCTATATCATTCTCTTATTGCCTCTTAATAAATTTTAATAACTTATTCCCATTACCCGGCATGATTAATCTATGGTTTGTACCACTTTTTCGTTTTCTTGCAGTAATAATGAATAATGAGTAATAAGAAACCAATTAAGGTAGTTTGTTATTAAATGATGACAGCAGTCTTTTTCTAGATAAAGGTTAGAGAGACTTGATGCCCAAATACAGACAGTGATATGCGTTAAAAAAACTGTCCATCACATGATATGAATGCTAAATAAAACAGAGTACACTATTTTCTGGAAATAACCTATATTCAAATGAAAACCTTTTACAGGCTCCCTTTATCATGATAATGCTATGCCTTTGTTTGAAATGTAAAACTTTGCATGTTAATGAGAAATTGTTGTACCAAATGTTATTAATATGTTGAAATAATGTATTTAGTCATCATTTTCACAGTGTTTGTATTATGACAACCTGAAAATGGATTTTTATGTGATATTGTGTGAAACAGTATATCCAAAAAAACAAATGTTATCAGAATACAGAAAGAGGAGAGGGAGCATGTGATCTTCAGCCAGGTTGCAATCAAAAAGAATCAAGCAAATACAAAAACATGCACACCGTACAGTGTTTCCATCTTTTCTTTCTTTTTTCCCTTTCTTTCCATTCTTTATCATCCTTATCTATGTCTGCTTGCATGCTTGATCTATTATCTGCATGAAGTAAGAGTCTAACAGTTTTATCTTTAGTCTGTAGTTCTCACTTCATTAAGATGATCATAAGTAACTAAATACACATTATGCACTTTATTCAGTCCAAAGCTTACATATTCAAGTCTGAAAATCTGAGATATATAAGCTAGATCTGATTCTAAGCTTTACTGTTTGGTCCTCTGAAGAAACATTTGCTGCTCAATATGCATAATGTATATTTCATGAATGCGATTATGAATTCTTTAGCTCATTTCATTATTCATTTTTTTATGGTGCATACAGCTTGGTATACGCTAATGTTATAGAACAAAAAGCTGAATAGAAATCTCCCCTTTTTAATGTAATGGTAGCAGATTCTAAAGTTCTAAGCAAGAAAATGCACAATTACTTGAATCTGGGACAGAATATCTGAATAAGGTCTGTGAAAACGTTAAGGTCTAGTAATTGTACTATGCAACAATATATACTTTTTTTTTCAATCAGCAGTCATTTTGATTTTATGTTCTGTTCTGTAGTAGCTCACTGTGTAGATCTGTTATTAATCTGATTGTCATTTTTGTTAGAATCCCAAATTTCAGGAGCCTGTCACTCTGGACTTCCTGGATGCTGAGCTAGAAAATGATATTAAAGTCCAGGTTGATACACACACACACACACACACACACACACACACACAGAAACACTTCATGAGTCTATAGTCATTATAAAAACTTGCCAGTAAGAGCATGTAACAGATTAAGAATTAATTGCTATGTTGACAGATGAATAAAGGAGCAGACAATTCAGTGCATACAAATCACTGCAGACCCTACATGCAGGAGCTTTGCAGTGTGGCAGATGTGGCATTTTAAATTAAAATCTTATTGTAAATATTACAGTGGTATTGCTGCTTTCAGCTGTTCACTGGGCTCAGTGTGGGTGAAATGTGGCATGTGGGTGTCCTTGTTTATTTAGATAAACATTGCAATGTAATGACAGGGTGTTCAGGCTTGTCAGGGTAGCTCTGTTTCTTTAAAAACCACATCTAAATGCACAAAATCATTCCGGAACCAATTCATCCATATCGTGACTGAGAAATGAAAAACATGCGCATTCGAACATTTTCTGTAACACAATATTTGACCATGTCACAGGGAAACCTTATCGGACACACTGATATTGTGTAGTGCATGCTACATTTGGAATGCTTTTAGAAATCCTAAATCTGTTGTTGAGATGTAGAACTTAGAAGTGTATTACCACAGATATTCTATACAGCTCAAAAACACCGACTCCCACCAGCCAATCAGCTTTCAGCACACATTTTACAGTATTTTCATTAGCCTAACGTAATGAAACTCAAATGACATGTCCAGTATTGGATTCTCTAGAAACCTGTACAATATAAGTAAAATTGGCCAGTGCATATTGGCAAATTGGCAATGCATATTTCTGCACATTTACACATGCATATGTCTTTCAAACTAAAGCTGACAAATAACATTTTGATTTATTTTCCTTGTCATTCGACAGACATTTGCCACATGTTCTAATTATCCCCAGCCATCACATTTCGAGCCAATTCACATGATGTCAAAAACACATTTGAACTACTCTTAGTAGTTTCTGTGTATTTTCACACTGCTGGTGTCAATATGTCCACAAATGCCTAAACCCCAATAAATGGGGTTTTGCCTTAAATGACTCAGCGCTTTTTTATTTCAAGTGATGAATCACCTGATTACTTTCTTATTCTGTTTCAGATAAGAACAATGATGATTGACAGGGTCCCTGGTGAGAAGACGATTTATACACTGGTCAAATCCCAGGATGAGGTTTGTAAAAATTCATCATGAGATCAATTATTTTATATATATGTAAGTTGTAGTTACTTCTGTTTTCTTTTTTCCCCTTTTTGCTGTCAGAGATACATTGACCGAGGAGTGAGGACTTACACATGGGTACCAGTCAATGGCACAGACTACAGGTATGTTCAAGCAAGAGCTTTCCATCTAGTGCATTCTTGCTTGTTAAGCCCATTTGGCCTGACATCAACATTGATTTGTTAACATAAAGGGCAATTCCACAGACTTTTCAACATTTCACAGCATAATTTGCTTGTTCAGATGTAAACATGAGTGGTTTGATCAATGCTAGACAACATTCTTCAGTCCGATTTCTTTGCATTGTAACACAGACTGTAGTCTTATTTAGTTTGTTATCTAAACGATGAAGGAAACCACATGTTAGAAATGTTAGTAACACTAAAATGGCAGTAAATCCATTTTCCCGAGATACGAGTTTTCCTTAGAGTCAGTGATTGAACTGAACTATAAAATTAAGGGATACTCTAATAAAATCTAGATGTACAGTACAAGAAAATATGATTCAATTTTCTAAGTAGCCAAACCACTTAGTTAACAGACTACAGTAAATAACACATCAGAATGCAATATTATGCAAATCCTCCAAGACTTTAAACTCGATTGCACATATTTTATTAGATAAACACTAATTATTTTTCATTTTGCGACAAAGGGATGTCCTCGAGGATTCTTTGAAGGGTTCCTAGCTTCCTAAAGAGGTTCTACTCAAGACTGTTTCTGAGAAAAAAAAATATCTGTTGTAAAGTCTTTCCCCAGAATGGCAAACTAGGAAACTAGGGAATATCTTTTGGATGTACAGCACAGTTCCAGAGACTCGCAGAATCTATTCCAAGACACACATCTGTATGTTATATCATAAAATAGCTTCTAAGGCAACCACAATGTATTTGTAACCACTTTGTGCAATAACGTGCTGTGGGGTGACTTTTAAAGACATAAAGATGTTTTATAAAACCTTCAACCCTGTGGTGACTTCATTAGAATGATGGATTTTTGATCAAACACTCTGAATGACTGTTTACTTTACAACAAGCCAAATGATGCACAAAACTGGAAAAATCTGAATTTCCCTTTAATGATTCCCTTTAAATATTCTGTGTACCTGTGTATGCATTTGTGTGTGTTCTATAGTTTGGCCTTGGTTTTGCCTGAGTACAACATGCACTACATCCAAGCAAATCTAGGGGACATAAAGCAAGCTATGTGTGAGTATCAGTGCTTATTTGGAGTGGTTTTAACTATCACGTATTTGCTCTGCATTTCAGTAGGGTGGGTAATCTCGGCTGTGATGATTTTTTTTTTTTTATTAGAAATGCACATACTCTAGATGTTTGTGCGTTTGAATGTTCGAATGCAATCCAACATCTCTGAAGACCCTTTTCAATGCTGTCAAACACTAAAGGTTCAGTTTGCAGTGTTTGGAAGTGTTATTTAATTTAAATATTACCTCAGAAAAATGTGTGATGAAAATCACCTGGAAGCTTGTGAGATGAAGAATGAAATGTTGAAAAGTTAGACCATATGGTTCAGTACAAGTGGTTCTTCTCTGGGCACTTTCTTTTATAGAAGAAAGATTTAAAATGTTTAAAAACAAATCCAAATTTGAGAAGGCTGAATTGGTTACACAAGACTGTTCCTTTCAGTATGCTGGGGTTATCAAATGTAATCTATAACGCAGTGCAGAAGGTTCCTGTCACACCAGGATATATGTGCTTTTTAAAGTTTGCCTGGTCACCACAGACACATTCCTTACTGGCTGCACAGCAGCATGAAGCTACATGGGGCATGTGGCCCCACTATGTGAGATCAGAACACATCAGCCAGATGGATGTGAGAATGGTCCAATGGGCTCTCATTTTTTATATTAAATATATAAACTGGTGCTGTAATACCATGTATTTGTCCACTTGGACAACTTGAGACAGTCAAATATATCAGTCACTTTCCTGAGAAACTACTTAGGTGGACCCATCCATTTTTAGCCTCAGTAATAGCAGCGCACATGCCATGTCTATAGATTGGTGCAATGGATGTTGTATTGACCGCGTGTACATCCAGGAAAAGTGGTGTCTGTACACAGATGTGGTATCCAAGTTCTGGGAAATGTTTGACATAGCACAGGTGGATCTCTTTGCAGCTCAACTCATTGCAGATTGCAGTTATTCATGGTGAAGCCAGACATCCTGCTGGGACAGGATGCATGGGCAAACTGACTTCTCCCTGAACAGTATGCATTTTTACACCACTATTTCTGATTCTAATTCTTCAGTGCACACTGTTCAAAAATGTACCCATTGCCCTGTGATGTTTCCACTGCTGCTTTCATTGGTCAGAGCACACTGGCAGTTTACAACCTCAGCAAGTTGCAGCTGCTATCACAAAGGGATGGGGTTTTGGGATCCCCAGACAAGTTACCTGTGCCTGTGCATTGGGAACCATGAAATTAACTGAAGATTGTGAATTAGCAGTCCAGGAACCTCTACTGAACACAAGAGCCACTGCTACATGGACCTTGTATAGAGTTAGATGGAGTCTGTTCAGTGAATGCTGTGTACTTCATTCATACAGCTTTTTCCACCAACATGGAACTGGTTCTGTTCTGGTTTGCGCACCTAATTTTAAAATGTGCATTTTGATCAAAAATAAACTGGTTCAGAAGCTGAAAAGTAGGTAGCCAGCTAGAACCAAATAATATCAGGTTTTTCAGTGTGAACTAATATGGGCATATCATATTCTACAGGCTGGAAAAGAGAAATTGTTGGGAAAAAAGAGTACGCAGCGGTCAGCCGATGAAACATATCCATTTGTGCATATTTAAATACTGCTATACATCTGTAAATAATATCATCTTACATCTTTCTGCATGTTCTTATCAGGAATAGTTGGTCCACTCTGTAATAACAATACAAAAGAGAACAGGTAATCAATGTGATCCGCCATTTTGCCACTACTGTTTACTTCCATTGTGTTTATTGTTGACACATCCTTGATTACAATGGTTCCTCTTAAATCTGGTGGAACCACTGGTCAGTTTGCTAAAGAGCACCAATGAGGGATTGGAAAAAAGAAGCTTTCAAAAGAAAAAAATTAAAAAAATTTAAAAAAAAGTCATTGTGTCAGTTGCACAATCCTGATGTAGATCAGACCTTACCTTTTGAACAAGTACAAGAAGAACCTAAATTTAAACATCTGACATTCAGCAGCAAGTTTGTATAAGTGACTGATGATTCAGGAGAGTGTTGCAGATGTGCATGGATGAGCTCTGTTTCTTTCTGTCTCTGTCACTCTGCCTGTCTTCCCTTCCCTCCGCATATTTATGATGTTGTAAAGGCCCAGGTGAAGATGGTGCAGAGGATGTAGAATGGGGTCATGTCTCTGTGTGTTTCCTCTCGGGCTTTGTGGTTCTCTACAGATCTCCTGGATTGTTTAAAAGCCTGAATGAATGCGCAATGAGTTCCAGGGGGCTCGTTTAGCTGAGTTGAAAGAAAAAAGTGAACCTTAGGCATGCTCGCCAAGAGATGTTTGGCTCCTGACAGTTGTGTGGAATGATGAGAAAAGCATGCGAACAGAAAGCATTGTGAACAAAACATTGTTCCTCATGAGTATTGCAGCTTTGTTCCACTTATTTTTGTAATGCCCAGTAGTATTCTAGTGTTACAGTGATGTGTTTGCTGAGTCTCTTCAGTTGTTGGCAGATACAGTAAAAAAAAAATAGTAGCAAGAACACAAACAGCATATTCAAGTGTGGCAATACTAATGCTGCTATCGTCTTTGATTTATGTCATGCATTTTACAGGAGTTCGTAAACAGACCTACAGTACATACTCCTGCTGAGCAAAATCTTATAAACATGTCTAATTGCATGTGGGTTCAGGTAAATCCTGTAATATTAAGCTGCTAGTGCAGCAGTGTCTTGTCATTATGCATTGTCTGATCATAGGACTCAAAAAAAAAACAAGGCTCCGTAAAGCAGCGTACAGTGATGAAAGTGTAGGATTATGGGGATATTGAAGCCAAGCTTTAAGCAAATGTGTGCACATACAAATGACCTTTACAAAGAGGAACAGTCTATATACAATACATATATATACACATACATATATACAGTATATATATATATATATATAT
>JAOUQY010000034.1:5900810-5920239 GCA_028566355.1 Doras micropoeus | reverse complement strand
TATTGTTATTATTATATTATTATTTTTTTTCATTTTCATTTAAGTCATTTACTTTAATGTTAAAATTTTCCACATGTATGCCATGTGGTTCCAATTTCCACAAGTGATTTTCACATATACAGAATTATTTTTTACATGTGAAAAAAAGAGAATATTCAGGGTTTTTTTTTTAATATGCAGATATCATGTCAAGTTTCAGGGCATAACCTGTTGAAATATACTTTCAAATGTTTTTTTTTTCATATGTGTAAACTTGCGGTTCGAAGTACAACTATTTGCGTAAGCTAAGACCCTTAAACTATCCAAAGAACTCTTGATCTTTTTGTGAGAGTGAATGTGTTATGTAAAACTTACACACGTTACGTAAAGGTTGCATTGCTAGCACGGGTTAAGGCATTAATTTACCACAAATCCTTTTAAACAGAGTGGCTATAATGGGTATCACGTGTCACTGAGGCAAACAGGCAGTTACTGTGTGTTTGTGTGTTTCTGTGTTGGAAAGGTCAGCCTAAGGTAATTTGTTGCAGATAAAACCCTATGCCAGACACCGGCACCACATCTGCATGACAAATTTCTACAAAGCTGTGCTAAATCTATTAACACCCTGAGGAACTAACCCGTTTTAGCACTTTTAAGCACGTTGACTTTATCTTTGACTGTTTTTTTTCTTTTTGTTTCATCATCCAACCTCCTCCTCTTGTAATTACCTCTTTAGTAATATTTCTCTGACATCTCAGACTTTTTAACATCATTGTGGAATGAGCATATTTTTAAGCTCCCTTTGTCTGAGTGGAAGGAATATCTGAGAGTTATGATCTTGTGGAGACATTTGGCTCACCTCCCTCTGCCCTTCTTTTTATTTTAAATAGCAATAATTAGCTTCATCAATAATCATGTCAATGAAGAGAACTCACAAGTAAAGTAAGACAAGCCTGTGCGCAGTATTTCATTCATTTCAAATGTTTCATTTCATGTCATGTTTTCATGTGAAATGTTGTGTTTATTACTTATCCAAAACGGTAAAAGCGTTGATTGGCCTGATTAACACTATGTAGCTTGTGTATTATAAATTCCTCTCTATGAATCAGACATGCTAGACATGCTGCCTAGCTGATCTGTATTAGCTTCTGGAATAGTTGCTATTGTAACCTGGCATCAGCAAAGAAAACAGGCTAAGCGTTAAATATAGCCAGTTATGGTTAGTAAATTAGCAAAACGTACCGCAACATGCTTTTTCAATTTAGTTGGAGTTCATGCCTTCTAGGGAGACGTCTCATTTTATATGAGTTTTTGCTTAATTCAGCATATTGAAACATTTTACTAGGGCCAGGTGCACTCATCCTCAAGATCCATACTGCAGTATGCTGGTTATCCATCTTCAAACGTATGCGGATTGCTATAGCTCAAACTACATAGCGTGGCATGAAAAGGACACGGCGGATAGTGTATTGTCATTCTTCTAGTTAGTTTTTCTACGCTGATGAACTTAGATGCCAGCTCATGTGTTTGATATACAGTATAGCCTACAGTCATTGGCTAAATGAGAAACGTGGTTAGTACATTTAAGGTCAATAAAAATGTTAATGGAGTGTGAGTATTTGATTTCAGTAATACTCAAGGCCAGCACACCAAAACAATACTTCGAGTAATAAGTATACCAGCATTTGTCAAATATTTTCCATCCCAGCCTGTGTGTAAGTAAGATATGGGTGCATGTATGTAGATGTGTTCTGCATGTCAGATAAAGCATGTAAATACCCTATTCTCCTGAAGTGTTTGGAGATGTTAGAAGATTTTTCTGACCACATAGGATAATGACTCATTTATTCATTATATGTTTGTGTTTTGCTGCACATGGTCTGAGTTAAAAACACGGGGGAAATTAATGTGCATATGTGTGCATTTTGTACACTGAAGAGGACAAATTAAAAGCATAGTCACACTGTTATGGCGAAATCACAGCTGCATAGCTTAAACCATAACGATGCAGCCGAAAGACCTACCAGCTTTTCCATTATTAAGCAACATTCTGAATTTTCACATGTAAAAGATAACAGACTAGATCTTTTCTTTCAGAACAATAAGCTGATTGACAGATCACAAGATTATTGTTTATAGCCAAATGTCATTTTTGGTTACGTCGCCATCGGTTCCCAAAAGCATGTCATTTATTAATTCAGCAACAGGCTTTGTTTTGCTTCTCAGCAAACCACAAACTTGTCATTTAGATTTCGGCAACTTGTGAAGTCACGCTGCACATCTGCTTGCAGTTATCGAGGCGTATAACAGTATGCAGACTCGACGCTCCTGACATAGCGTGGTTTGTGTTATACAAAACTATGTAGTGGTTTAATAGGAAAGGAATAGTGGAGCTCAATTTCTCATCTTTTTTTTTTAAGAGAGAAAGAAAGTATGAAACTGAAAGAGAAATTGTCATTCATTTTTATTTGGTATCTAGACTTTCTAATTCAGGGATTCTGAGTGAAACAATGTGTAAAAAGTCCTCACAGTGTCCGTGTCTCTCTATCCGTCTCTCTGCCACTGATCACTCTCCTGAGGACACTAGCCCTGCCACTTAGGGGGTCGTAGTTTTTGCTCGTGTCATCAGAGGATGCTGAGGCGTCACTGCCGCAAGTCCTGGATGACACTCAAATAAACAGCCAAGCTGCTAACGACACTTGTGCAAACACAGATAAAGAAAGCAAGATAAACAGAAGCCAAATGCAATGGAAAATTGATACGCAAACACACACTTGGATACCATCCCATCAGCAGAACATCCAGTAATATCTGGTTGAGTGCAACAACCAAATTAAATGACTAATGATTTCTAAATGACTACAGAATTGCTCATATTGTACAGACAGAATTCAGTAAAGAAAACAAGTGTATCTGGTAGTGTATTCAGTATACATTTTGAGCATGAGCATTTCGAAGGTTCTTACTGCCTCAATTGATGAGCACAAGCAGCCTGTAAACTTGATCAATAAAAGTTATAATGAGCAAACAGCCAAAAGACATGCTTACTAGTGAGCTAAATAACGAATACATATTTGTTGTTTTTGCCATGCCACATTGTCTAGGGCTGGGGGACGCAAACATGGATCACAAACCCCCCTAAAAATCAAATACACTTTATTTTATGAATTATTTGCCTTATCATTCGATTGTCTAGAATTTTATGGCTATTTATTGGAGGCATAGAGCTTTTAAATTCCTTAACTTTTCACTAACAGAACATATTAGGTCCTGTTAACATTATTTACAGTCTAATCTTTGTCCGATTATTGAGGTTAACCTAACACTAGATCACACCTCTTCAGTTCAAGTCACCAGTCAAATTGACTAATATGAACTCAATAATAAATACATCTATGATAAAGATGGGTTATGGGTTTCTTTACTGCATAAAAAAATAAAATAAAATAAAATAAAACAGGGGATCAATGCTTTGAAGCTATGCTTCACATTATCTGGGGTTCCCCAGACCCCACTTTAAGCACCACTAGTCCAGAGGTTTAAAAATAACTTTATAATTAAACTATTCACCATCAGACAGTGCTGCAATTTAAGGGGTCTATAATAGTCATTCGTTGCCTAAAGGCTTTTTATTTAGGTCATTTTCAAATAGGGAAAAACTCTGTTATATGGTTTTATAAAGAAATTTTATTCTAGAGGATTAACAGAAAAAAAAAAAAAAAACTTTGAATACACTTTATATCTAATATTTAATATTTAATAATTATTGCCCTTCTGTCTTAGCAGTGCAGAATATAATGCTAGACAAAAAGGGTGGGTAAGGAAGGGTTCAAAAAATGCCCTAAGGTTCCACATTGAAACTTTAACCTCTCCTAGACTGCCAACCCAAAGCTCAATCAAGGGTCCAAGATTTTGTCCTCCCTAAGAGGCCATCTAAAAATCTAACTCTGCACTCACACCGGCAGCGACAGCAAGGCGAAAGTCATTCATTTCCAAAGGTAGCTGGACTACACTAAGCAACGCAGTGTAGCGAATTGCCTGTCAACAAAATTGCTGTAGTTTGGTCAGAGTCCAACTGTATGCAAATGAGCAGCAAGAAAATCTAGCCAATCAGTCAGCAGAGGTGATTCTCTTATAGTCTTTCTTTGTGAAATGCTTTCTTTTACTTTAGTTCCTAGATCTCTGGTGTTGTCTCCATGTACGGATAACTTCGTTGTGCTGGGATTTGAACTCATAACCATCTGGTTAGTATCCCAGTGCCTTAACCACTGAGCCTAAGAACGCACTGAATTCGTGGATTCACACGTTTTGGCTGATATATTAATAAGCCTGCCTTGAAGAAACCTCAAATAAACAACTCCATGATGAATATTGCAAAGGCAATGTAAATACATTTTTTTATAGAATTGATGCATCTCCTGTGTATGTGTAGCTCACTTCCTCAAAAGTACATCAACAATGCTCACAAGCTTGCTGCAAGAGATAGCTAGGTGTCAGTAACACAGTGACTTGGCAAAGTACAGTGACAATTTGCTGACACTGTGAGCACAGCATAACACTTACCAACACAACCACAAAGCGACCAACATGGAAATGAATTGAGAATCACTGAGAATGTTGATATCATCGCTGCTGATACGGTGATAGAATTTCATCTCTACTTAAAAATGCATGAGAACATAGATATCAATTTACAGACGCATTTTTTAACTGTTATGTAACTTTGATGGATGATTTCTGTTAGGCTGACTTTGCCATGTTGGTAGTCTTGGAAGACATGGAACAGGATGTTTCATGACAGTAGATCTACAACTCTTAACGTTAAGGGATCAAGGGAACTTTCACGTATTGCTTTGTAGGAACCCTGTGAAAGAAAGATGGGGTTCAGAGTAAAAAAGTGGAAGGGGAAAGGCAGGGGTGTGGGGGGGGGGGCTCCCTTTTTTTCCCTAAATGTGCACCACAGACGAAACTCTGCAAGTGGGGGAAATGGAAGTGTCGCATTCTCTAATTTTATATCACTTTAATTAATCAGTAAAACATTATTTCGGCTGAATCTCAGGAGATTTAACAACGGTTGGCGAAGCGGCCCGTAGTAAATTGCTCCATGTTCTGACAGAAACAAACACATTTGCTGCACAGATGTTTAGAGAATGGTTCTCTCTGGGCATGAATGATAAATGTTGGAAAGTTGAGAGCACAAAATATTCAGGATAAAATATGCTTGCCTTGCACAGACATGACAAATATACCTTAAGTTATGTCAGAAACCCAAAGACATCATGAAATCCAAAGCTGGTTAGATTTTATGTTTGTTTTATGTTTTTTTGCACAGATCCTCCCATTGTAGAAACAGGGAGCAAACAGGACTGGAGACTTGGACCTGCTCCCATGCTCTAGACTGATCTGATTCCAGTCAGTACATTAACAAAGCTGTAAAGCTGTGCTTCGTGTTAAATGAACTTCCCGCTCCGGTTCAACAACCTCAACTCTTAAGAGCACTGGCCAGGAAATTGTGCCTGCGATAAAGGGGGCTTTCCTCATCCTCCACGCTGGGATTGCTTTAAAGGGCTGATGGAGTAAGAGGGGAGGGATAATAGCGCCGTGTAGGACTCCGAGCGCGCGCCTCATCATCATCATCCTCATCATCCTCACCCTCATCATCATCATCATCATTATCATCCTCATCCTCTTCATCACCAGCCTCCGCTCAGCTGAACATCACGGCCAGCAGCTCGACTCCTGTTTGAGAAGTGTCAGCGCGCAAAACACTTCTCATTTCTCCTCTAAGCAGCCTCGATCACAGCAGACACGACTACACCATGTGGATTTATAAGCTCCTGCTTTGCCTTTCTGTTCTTCTTTACTCGGGTAAGTTTGCTCGAGGTTGCAGTTTGTCTCCGGATAATAGCCTGACTTTAGTTTTCTTGCTTATTACCAAAGCTGGGATTATCCAGCTCGGATCACATTGTAAACTCGGGTTGTGATGAAGCGCGAGCGACTCAATGCGCAAAAACCCCGGGCACTTGAACGTGAGTTTTGTATTCTGTGTCGCAGTTTACTTTTACTACATGTTAAATAAAGTTTCGCAAGCTCTGGGAAGCGGTCGTGGTGAAGGCACTGAGCGCTCGGTTAGTTTTCTTACATCTGGACACATGAGTCACGGAACTGGGAATGAAAGAAGCAAGATGCGCTGTGGAAACGCTGTAGGCTCTGAAAACATGGAGCTCCCTCACACTCAGCTCAGAGATGCACATTTCATTAGAATAAACAGTCAGTGTGGTTTATGATCTCAGCTCTCTCTCTCTCTCTCTCTCTCTCTCTCTCTCTCTCTGTGTGTGTGTGTGTGTGTGTGTCTGTGGACTTCAATTAAAACCTACGGTCAATCTTTAATCCAGAATATGTGGGGAATGTTTGCTTCTAAAGATGGTCAGTGATATACCCATTGAAAGAATATGATTAGTGTAAAAGTCAAATATGCTCATGGGTTTACTCAAATTTAAATTGCAAATGTCAATGGGCAAATGTTCAACCCTGATACCAGGGGGAAAGCTGCCTGGAATGAGGATGCAGATGTGATTTATTTATTTAAAAAAAAAAAAAATGTTGCTTTCCTCTTTGCTCAGCTGCCTTGTATTTCCATTCAACATTCAATACAGGTTTGGGCTACAGACAGACTGGGCCAAAAAAAAAGCTTATCTATAAAATAAATTAATAAATAAAACTTCCCCTCCTCTTCTGCCCATTAAGAACTTGGCCTGCAACCATGTCCAACGACCTTAAACACTGAGCTTGTTCATGCATGTCGAAGTTTGTCTCTGGTTCGGTTCCGAAGGAGTTCTGTTACCCGATCAGCAAGGATTTGGCACGTTCCCACATGGCCCTGACAATGAATCCACTCAACCTGAGTCACTGTACTTAATCAGAAGATGATGGATATCCTTGCATCTTATTACAAATGTGGGATTAATCTTGCACAAAAGCACAGCGAATTGGCTCATTTTCCACTCCATGCTGCCGGTGTCTCGTGTACTTAATCAGTTATGCTCTTATTAGTGTCAGTCTTGATGTTAATATTCCGTCTGTCTGTCCTGTGTAACATTTATTCATTATTATTAGGAGATTTTTTTTATAAGAAATGTAATAAGAAATGACCTATGATAAACTTGTTTCATATGGCAGAAAGCAAGAGGCATGCGCTTCAGGACTACCAGAAGACTGACGGGGTTCGTCTGGTCGCCCCGCCTGACTCCTCCTACATGATGAAAAGCAAGAAGATGAGCTTGGGAAAGTGTGTGCGCCGCTGCAGCCGCAACAGAAAACTCCCCTTCACCTGCAGGTATGGAGGCCTGTCAGGGTCAATAAATGCAGTTAACCTCCTACAGTTTATGAATACACAGGAAGCATGTGCAGTCTATACAGGGAACCACCTGCAGCCATCCCATAGTGGGATATGAAGGTCAGTCTGTGGATTTAAACTGTGAAAAAATATTTGTGCCATTCTGAGACATTGGCATGTGACTAAATGGATATATGGATAGTGCGTGCCATCCTGCATCTCTCATACAAAAAAAAAAAAAAAACTTGGCCCAGTGTAAACTGCATAGCATGCCCAGAGGAAGGAGCTGGAAGCTACACTACGACTGGAAATGCACGATCAGCAAATCACGTACTTCCTATTTCGATGTCTTGCGTAATGGCCTATTAGCCAAACAGCACCTTGGCAAGCTTTGAAAAATTAGTTGTAGTTGGGCATACAAATGCCATGTGATTTAGAAATTAAAATATCAGTTCATTGCTACAAATTCTGTCAGGTAGAAAAAGAAGCAGCTGTTTCTAACCACAAACAGCTGCTTATCATCTTTCTCTCTTTCCCTCTCTCTCCCTTGTCCTTAATTCATCAAAAGTTGTCTATTTAAAAATGTTATGAAACCAAGTGAATTAATTCATTCATTCATTTGCATACAATTTTTTCTCTCCAGGGCTTTCATCTTTGATCAAAATGGCACAAAATGTCATTTACTCTCCTTCGACAGCCTCACAGTGGGCGTCCATGCCGAGACTGACTTCAGCTTTGACCTTTATGAAAAAAAAGGTACAAAAGCTTTCTTGCATTACAGTTGCTGTGCTGATGCTCTAATTTGACAAGGAATTTACTTCCATATGGTTTGATTAGTAACATGCATCTGTTCCTGGTTTTTCATGGGGGTCCTTTATGCTAAAACCACACTTTCACTTTTTTCGTCTTATGTAACTGTCTAATGCCGTTTAGAGGCCTTATTTATAAAGGCTTGCTTTGGAATGTTAAAGCTAGATGAAGCTGGATGACCTGTATACACAGTGACTTGCATATGTCAGGAGTTGAAAATGAAATGACACATCACTGGCAGCTTGTCTTGTGACCTCTCTGTCAGCAAATCTTGTTTTTTTTTTTTTTTCACAAAATGTAGTACCATTGTCTTTGCTTGTTTGGTACATGAAATGGCTCATAGTTCAACTGACCACCTTTTCTGTCTTACTCTTGTAGACTTTGTAAGAGAGTGCATCATTGGCACAGGCCTGAATTACAAAGGGAGGAGATCAGTGACAGAGAGTGGTGTTGAGTGCCAGAACTGGGATCTGAACACGCCACATGAACATCAGTAAGACTCTCCATCTATCCCCTCTGCCTCTTTTTGCAATCTTTCTTCAAATTCCCAAAATATATAATGAACCAATTTCACCAATTCTATTTCATTTCTACTTTTACACCTTTGTTATTTGTAATTCAGTGAGTTTTGCGTTCATTTGGAACAGATGCATTGCAGACTTCACAAGGACAAGCTCAAGATTTGAGGACTTAATGATTAATTCACTTGTCCTCCCCCAGAGAGCTATGCTTTGTGGAACAATTTTGTTCTTATAGCAAGCTTAGCTTTTTAAAACCAACAGTGTATTTATGCTTATGCTGCACTAACATCTAAGGCTGTAGTCAAGAATGCTATTGTCAAGTCCAAGACCAGGTCTAACCAAGATCTAATCAAGAGACTTCAGTGGGTTGAGGCCAAGTGAAGGCCGAATCCACAATCAAGATCGAGACAGTAATCCATTAAATTATTTTCAAGGCCAAATTTTCATTTCTCTTAGTTGGCTTCATTTGTGCATGTTGCCAGTGATTACACTGTATTACAGAATTAATCTGTGTCACACTTCTACAAATGCCAGTCAGTGTAACACAAGTCTAAGTCAATACAGAAAACATTTCCAGACCAGATTCGAGTCCTACAGCCCCTTTTAACATCAAATACAACTTTAGCTTTGAACACAGTATAGACTTGTGAATAACTGTACTTAAATACACATTTATATACTCACACTTCTATAAATAAGTGTGCTGAGCTGGAGGAGTTGTTTTTAAAAGGTTAGTGTGGAGGGTCGACGCAATGGTGGGAGTCTTGACAGAATGCAGCACACGGCTTAGATAAGATAGCTAATGTGAAGGGCTTATTTGCCAAGAGTTCATTATGCCTGGTGAGTTCATTAAGGATGCTGAAACAGCATGGAGCCATTCGTTTACTGCCTGTCATTTACTAGGGATGGGGAGAATAGTGAGTCTGTGACTTGGTGCCAAGAGAGCTATATGTCTCAGACTTTTACAAAGCTGCCAACACATGAAAACGTGACTACCTTGAAGGGACCTTGAGTTTTTTTTTAAATTCTCACCTCCCCTTGTTCTTTCTTTTCCTTTCAACTTTTTATATTTCCTAATGGCCTGCTGCATGGTTACCTGCTTAGAAACAAGTTTCAGCAGTTTTGGATCAGAACATTGGAAAAATGAGTCACAGGCAAACTAATTTGTCACATTTTGATATCGTTGATAGCTTTAAAACAGGTTTAAAGCACAACCTAGTGTTGCGGTCTAGTTGAGTTTCTAAATGGAGTGGACACCTTTTTGACTAGAATGTATGAACTTTATAAGGGATTTATGGGACGGCTCACATTTAGACCTCCATTGAGAGAATTGCTCTGGCCCTCTGGCAGAGGGTTGTTGACCCTTTGACTGGAAATCCCACAGTTTACTTATGGGTAAAGCCAACCCACATCAATCAATACCCAATTCCAAATATTAAACATTTGATCATAGAGCAGCATCACATGGGTCTTAAAGAGTCATTTAATATCCTATTGTGTTTCAGTATTCCACATCTCTAATGATGTTTATTTCCACTGTAAATCCTAAGAGGATGTCTGTGATGTGTGAAAAACATTCTATAGACAGAGGGGGTGATTTTTTCCCCCCTTTTTTATATTTTGAGACTGTGTGTCTCTGCCTCTTTTGATCTGAACCTGCTTTATGTTCTTTGATTTACTCATGAGTGGGAGTGCAGAGGAGGACTTGAAGTGGGTGACATCAGTATCTGGGATGGCTGTCTGTCTTCCTGTTGCCATTTATCTTTTTTTTATCTGTTTAAAGCGGAAGTCTTTTCCAGTGTTAACAGACATACAGAAGTCTCAGTAGCACAGCTGGTTGTTATTTCCTGAATATACAGATGAAACGATAGAATCCCTTGAGCTTATCCTCATTCTCTCTTCCATTACCTATCAAACACACTTAGCTTCTTACCCCGGCGGCATAAGCAGAAGGACCTTCGGGGGAACTTGTGCCGGAACCCTGATAATAGCACTACGGGACCATGGTGTTTTACCAAGGACCCCAGCATACGCTATCAAAACTGCAATATTCCCCAGTGCTCGCAAGGTAAGCGTCCATTAACATTCTGTCATTTAAACACATAGAATAATCTGCCGTTGAGCTGCTTTTTGATTTGATTTTGAGAATACTTTCCTTTAGGTAAAGACACATTCTGTGAGTGAAGTAGTCACGAGCCAGGATTTTTTTTTTTTTTTTTTTTGCATCCACTTCTCTTCTCGCTAAATCAGGACATGGGAGAATGTGGGCTGAATATGCGGAGTGCAATGTAGAAAGCTTTCTCTGGAGATAGTGATCAGGCAAACAGAGACAGCCTTCTGTCTATTCTCAGAGCACTGTGCTGAAATACGGCTGGGAGGGTTTGTTAATAAATTAGTTTCCCATAATCAGAAACACACACAGATGGATGTAAAATCAAGGTTTCATGAAAATGGCCAGGGCTGGACATCTGGTTCCAATATGCTGCTCCAGCCTTTATAGAGGAGTACAACAGTCATAACAGGCTTTCGAGGGAGCACTATTGCTTAGGTGACCTCTCTCTGCTGTGACGTTCGCCGGGCCATTATGACTAAGCCTCTAGATTTTCAATTACTCATTTCGGTAACCTTTGATCATTTGAAATCAGTTAGAAGCTCTGGTTTGCCCCTGGAGACGTACTGACAGCTTAATGGGTGGTATTTCAGCTTATTAAGGTGAGGTGTTACCTGATGTAGGACTCTAGTCTAATGGCTACATATAGGAATTCACTTAATGTTAGATGAGAAAGATATAAGAGATTGATTGCAATAAACATTAACCTAATTCCTGAAACAATGTCCTTAGAGAATTCAACATTCCAGCATCAGTTGTTTTTATTTCTGTTGTATAATGTGACAGCCATGTTAAAGTCATTTTCTCCTTTCTGAGCATGCTAAAGTCTCTCAGCTGTGCATTTGTGTGTGTGTATTCCTTTGGGTTTGCTGCTCAAGACTAAGATTCTTACCAGCCATGTTCCTCATCCACAGTGGAATGTATGATGTGTAATGGAGAAAGCTACCGCGGACCCATGGACCACACGGAGAGTGGCAGAGAGTGCCAGCGCTGGGACTTAGATGAACCTCACAAACATGTCTTCCATCCCAAAAGGTACAAAAACCTCTTGATGCGAACATGTTCTTTAGGGCCATGTGTTATGTTCACAATGGTACAGTGTACTCAGTAGGGCAGATCAGAAACAATCTACAATGGAACCTTGTTATGTAAATCTATATATGACTTTCAGTGTGTTTGCAATTTAGTGCTCTTTAAATATTTACATCATGCAAAATACTGTGTATATTCTTCTTGGGAAACTTGTTGGTAGATATATCTAAAGTCTTAGTCCAAACTTCTAAACAATGCTTTGTTAAAAAAAAATGACTTTGTTAAGAAAATTGATACTTCATTCTTATTTGCTCCCTCGGGGATAACACTGTCAGAGTGCATTACAATGTGTCTGTTGTGTTTGTTGAACTGTGTGCAAGAAATAAATCTAGAAAGTTCTGGCACAAAGCTTATTTCCTATGAGCATATGATTGCTACTGCTGTATAGTGTATGTATGCAATCTGTACTACTGTATTTCTGCATGAATATTGTATTCATCAACATTACATTCAATTAACATCAAGCTGATATGCTGCTTAACTTCAGCCCATGGTGAGTGTTGAGAAATCGTAGGGGTAGGAGTTGAGAAATGGATGCGAGTTGTTTAGCTACTCTCCCTTGAGTCGATATATTCACAGGAGGTTGTAATTGGTCACTGGAAATTCTTCAAGTACGTTTACCTCATGTGGAATGGCATCTGCCAGCGATGTTTGAAAAGCATTCAAGAAATCAATAAAATATATTCCCAGTACTTTGCAGTGTGGGAAATTGTGTCTCCTTAAAAAGTGACAGTTTTCCATGATCCTGCCAAAGAGACAAGGATTGGTCATGTTGTTTTAAGCTTTTAGTGGCTTTAGGGTTCACGGTCCAAGTAATTCACCGAGCTTTCCACAGAAGCTGGCTGCATCTGTAGCACAAATTGGTTTATGCAGCATGCCTGCAGGTGATTGTGGGTACTGCTTGTTGTAAATCACAGCTGCAAATTGTTGCTCACTCTACCCTCTCTGTCAGGTACCCAGATAAAGGACTTAAGGATAACTACTGCAGGAATCCAGATGGACGCCAGAGACCCTGGTGCTTCACAACTGATCCTGACACTCTGTGGGAGTACTGTGATGTCAAGCAGTGTGGTGAGTGTGATTGTCTGTGTGTGTGTGTGAGTATACACGGAATACAGGTTTTCTCTGGATATGTGTAGGCAAGTCAAGGAGAAAAAAAAGGAATTTGCCAAATTTACAGCTTCCTCTTCCTGCAGCTTCCCACTCATTTGGGACCCTCACAGGAATGTTGTTTGTGGCGAACAGAGAAGAGGAGGGTTTGTCCATAAAAAAACCTGTCTTCTTCCTCCATTATGCTCCCTCACTCCTGCTGTTCACTAAAGTCTCCAAGTGTTTGTTTTCCTTCATCAGTGCACTGGTGCATGGCCTTATCCGAATGAGAGCCGGGGACCTGTTGTTTTGGTTTTGGATTGCTTTGTAAACCTTGTGTCAGGAGACAATTGTGGATTTCAGCTTTGCACACAAACACACACACATTTTCAGACAGGTTTTTCCACCCAGCACTGTAACCAGTTACAATAATGAGATGCCTTAGTCCCGCACCTTTTCCTCTTCCTGCTTCAGCTCCTTCTCACTCTGCCTGAGAATATTTTAATGACTGAGGAAGCAATGAAGCAGGATATCAGTCTGAGCTTTGGCTTACATTTTATAAATAAGACTTACTGCCTGGTGGAACTGCGCTTGTGCTTGGATCACTCCTGCGCTGTACATTTTTTTAAACAGACCTGATTTACTAGTTCTCTCAGACACTGTGGATCTACAACTTGTAGAATCTCCTTACATCTTTCTCTTTACAAAGTCTGTGCACAGTTCTTCAGCCATGTGCGTCCCATCTGTGTGGATACTGATGCAGAAATGATCTGCAGAAACGATCAGAGCATCTGTGTGCGGATTTAGATGGCGTAAGTCCACTTGGATAGTGAACCTCCTGTCTATCTGAGTCCTGGTCTTAAGGCCAGAAAATGCTCTTAAAACCTAGGCTGTTTCTCTGCAGTAAACATAGCTAAGCATGAAGCAGTGTATTGTGTTAGTTTTCAAAGTCTGACTTGCTGCTAATGAAGCTGTTCCTACACGACACTGCCTGAGTATGCAACGATAAATAATTTTAACATGACATTAGAAAGTAGACGAGACTCCCACTAGTGTGCCGTTCTTATTAAAGAGAGTGAATTTGACCTTCATACATAGGAGTCAATGCATTTCTGAAGTAGTGAATATGAATACGTTATTTGGAATGAACAGACCAAATACAGAAATGAATAGAAGGCATTCTGTTCTTTTTTTTTCAAGAAATCTTGGCAGTACGCTTCCCAGAGCATCTGGTAGATACTAAAGGTGCGGGTCAGAACTGTGATCCACCAAGTTGGTATATGTTCATACAGTGATAGGTGAAGCTGGCAGAAGAAATATTAAATATGTGAAACCTGGAAACATTAAATCATTAAAAAGTGGTGCAATTGCTGCATTCGTTATTTTATCCTTAGTTTACATTAGGCAACTAATTTATATTGAGAAATAGAACTAACTATCATGGGCACATACAAACAAAAATGATACATTCGCAAACAGGATTTAAAAAAAAATAGTCCTGTGTACAGTTGCAGTTTAGATCAATTATGGACTCGAGTGATGTAGCTGAGTCTGAAGAATAATCAAAGCCAGATATTATTCAGTGTTTTCCAAAAACCTCGGCCATTCCAGTTTAGGCTGCACCCATATACTAATATTTACAGATACAGATAAAGATAAACAGATGTGAAATGGCGATGTGTTATACCCCTACTATACACTATAGGAATTTAAAGATGACCCTACTGTATTCATTAAGTGATTGTAATGAAACAGTGAGAGCTAACTGGCTTAAAAAAAGCAGGTTCATTTTACCGGAATTGTCACTGTTTTTATTGTTTGTATTCAGCAGCTGCTTTGACTCACAAAGGATGCAAGAAAAAAAAAAGAACTACTGGTGTTGTATTATGAACTTGCACAGTTGTAGAAAGACCGAGTCTGACTCATCGTTCCTCATGCTCAGTGAGTAATGTTGTTTATTGATTTCTTAACGTCATTATATCTTCGTGTTTTTCCTCTTTCACAGAGTCTGACAACCACAATGACGTTGAAACGACTACGACATGTTTCCGGGGGAATGGGGAAGGGTATCGTGGGACGGTGGCAGCCCCCAAGGATGGTTTGACATGTCAAAGATGGGATGCCCAGTTTCCTCATTCACACTCCTTCACACCACAGAATTACCGCTGCAAGTGAGTGTGCCTTCTACAGACACCTCTATCACCACATCTATCTATCTATCTATCTATCTATCTATCTATCTATCTATCTATCTATCAGTCTTCAACCTGCTCCATTTTGCTTTTGCGAACAGACACACTTTACTGTCAGCCAATTAACTTGCACAACAATGTAGATTTGCACAAAGATTTGATGATTTTACAGATGTGCATGTTGGCTTTTAGCAATTCTCTGAAATGTAAATATGCTCACTTGTTCAGAAGTATAAATTAACCCTTAATTGTCTAGTATTTAAAACAGCTTGTACTTGGGCAAGAGCAATACTAATACTAATTAATCATTTTGTGTTGGAAAATTCTGGCCAGAAACATACAGTAATATTACTGAATCTCTAAAGACATACGTGACTGGGAAACCAGAAACAAGCTGAGGCATAAACACACTACTGACTAAATTAGAATAGAAAGTGAGACCAAATTACTGACATTGGAAATGAAGCCTGTAATGATACTGCTTTGCAAAGACAAATAAATATCTTCTAGAACAGTTTGGAAAGTCTAATTACTAGGTGTTTGAGTTAATACAGACATATACTGTACCTTGTTCAGATACACCGTATATAAACTGGGGCAGTGTAGCTTAGTGTTGGACTACTGACCAAGAATGCTGAGAGTTCAAATCCCTCCACAGCCAAGCTGCCACTGCTGGGCCCTTGAGCAAGGCCCCTAACCCTCAACTGCACAGTTGTATAATGAGATAAATATAATTCACTCTGGATAAGGGCGTCTGTCAAATGCTGTACATGTAAATTTACAATATTTCCATGTAATATATCATGCTAGTTTGTTTAATTTTTTTCCAGCCTGGCAATTAGCCCACATTCCCATCTTGAACACATAGTGCTCAGCACTATGCCTTTTTTTTATTAGGAGGCAACCTGTAAGACTTACATAATTTCAGCAGGAACAGTGTTAGGTTTAGAGGAAGGAGAAAGCATGTCAGTGTTTTCTTTACAATTGCGATTCATCTTACTGGCAGCAGAGGGCTCAAAATATAACAGACTGCTCCTTTAAAACAGTTTCTCCATGAGAAATTAAATAAAGTGATTGTAACACAATATAATATTTTACCAAAAAGTTCCGATCTCTACATTTCTTAATTTACCGATGGATTATTTTTAGTGAATCAAATAATTTGTCTCAGCTCACCAGCCGTGATTCTTTTAGTTCCTAAACACTGACATTTTTTCCATACCAGACAAAGTTTAGACTAATGTAGCATAAACCAGACACTTGTTAAAATCAGCAGTGTGCAGTGATAAATACAGTAGGCATCTCTGCATTAATGCCATCATGCCTATTCTGTGGTTCATTAAAAAGATTTATTTCTATTTATCATGATAACGGATCACCTCCATTGCGCCACTGATTACATGCAGCACATCTTTAACAAGCAGCCTTGCAGAGGCTCTTCCATCATGCTGCCTGATACGGACAGCTGAGTCAAACACACATCCCACTCTTCACACTAATGAATAGCTCAGATGTTGAGTTCTCACATAGCTCAGCCCTCAGCATTCATCTAGAAGAACTGGCTCAAATAGCTGACCTGTTCATAAACAACACATCACTAGTGGTGTTCCAATTCGGGTTATTTGTCCGGATCCGATCAGTTATAAAGTCACATAAAATACATTACTTTAGTCAAATCTGTATAAAGGTGTACGGTGCTGTATGTATGTGTGCATTGCAGGGACCTAAAGGAGAACTACTGCAGGAATCCTGATGGCCGTGATGCCCCGTGGTGCTTCACTACTGATCCTAAAGTGCCTTGGGTCTTCTGCACGAGCATCCCAGGCTGTGGAGCAATAACTGCTGAACCTGAAGGTGAGCCGCAGTTTACGCTCAGTGCACCTCTTTGTTATCTTGTTCTTTATTGGACCAAACTCAAATGATTAGGGCTCCTGGTTTTTAATAATTTTTTAATATTTGCATATAACCCTGAGTCTGAAATGTTGTGTGATGCTGAAACACTTTTATAGACACAAGCTTCATAATCTTCTAAGTTGCAAACTTCTGTGACATTCTGTGAATGTCCTTACACTAGTAAAAAAAAGAAAAAAAGAAAAGAAAAGTTTTTAGGGCATGGTGCAGTCAGTGAATTGAAAAATGTTAATGGATTCCAGTTTTTTAAACATTAATTCAAGAGTTTTGTTTGAAATACAGTAGTTAGTGGTGAGTAAATATAGTTGGTTCTTGGCCATAGATTGGAATAAATTGGAATAGATTAAATTCACTTTAAAATAAAAATAAATAAAAAAGAGAAAAGTACCAAATTCAATCAGGACCTTGCTTCCCTTTCTAATGTTAATATTATAGTACAGATATATGCAAATGTACACTCAAGTACCAGAAAAACTGGTATACCAGTTAATACTTGGTAGGTCCCCCACATGAGGCAGTGTTGCCGCCTGTCGGATGAAACGGTTCTCGCCAGCCGACGCTGGTCACGTTCACCCGGAGTCTTTTTACGGCCACGCTGCTGTCGTAAGTTCGAGGTTTTGCCGGTATTCATGTAGTCACGGTACACCCTTGACATGCTCATACGTGAAAATCCAAACTTTGTTTCTAATGTCCAAAATGCTATGACCCATCTCACGAGCTCCAAGTATTAAACCATATTGAAAATGGCAATATCGTGCCATTCTCGTGGTGGAAACAGCTCTAGAAGCTTCCATAAATATCTATCGCTTTATATACACACTGGGCGCATAGGTGGCATTGACATGTATTTTGCATAGGCTCAGGTACCAGTCTTTCTGGTACTTCAGTATACATTTAGACATTTGAGTAAATGTATTAAAATGCACTAATATTGATCATTGTATCTGTTTTTTTGCTAATTCTTCTCAAATTAATTAAGATAGAAACAATTTGTGTATTCAGTGCAGTATTATTGTATAGCATATAACACGTTTTTGTTAAGTTAATCAAGACCAAGCTTTAAAGCTGACACCTTTTGGGTTTTTTTTGTACTGCATCAGATATCAGACGTGGAACAATATAATAATATAATCCATGCAGCATTAATTTAGCCTATAATGTATGTTTTGACCAATTTACTCCATTTGTCTTTACAATATATGTGATTGGAAAAAGGCGACACAGTGTTTTACTAATTTTCTCTCAACATTGTAATTGTTGTTTTTCAAAAAAATGTTAAACAGCCCCAGTAAAAGCTTGATCGGCTTTTTCTTTTGATTTCGCTCTTTTCGGCTCATTTGTCCTTAAGCCGTTGGTTTGTAATGCAGCATTTTCTGAAATGCTCTCATTCTTCCATTACTGAGGTTTGGCATTTGTGCAGACTCTTCCCAGTGGTCTGATCTTCATAGCCACTAAAATAGGCTCCAGTTTGAAGCATGCACAATGGGAGTGAACAGTAGTGTGGGGATATGACAGAAAAGGCTTAGACATTAATCATCATTGACAGCTCTGTGCGTCTAACAATGCCAGGGAGGGCACATGGGAGGACACGCTTAGGTGCTGATGCTAAAATCAATTTAGCTGCAGTCCTGATTGGGGCCACTGGGATCTAGGATCAGGGCATATGGGGTAAATGGAGCTGCGATGCTTTTCTGTAAGCACTGTTAGCTCATTGTTTACTGCATGTGTAGACATATTGGATAGTTTTTCTTTGCATCTATATTATTATCCTTGTAGGATCAGTGTCATACATAGTGCAAGATTTATATAACCCAGATGTAATAACCTTTACTCATTTTACATAGGAGCTATGCGTTTTAACAGCGGAGACTGTCTGTACGAGTCACTGAAAAAATTAGTATCACTAAAAAAGAGTCTTGTTTTGTCCCCAAATAATAAACCCAGCAGATGGGTCAATTGACATATGAGCTTGTAATGATTGTGTTGGTGTTTGAACTCTATGGAAGCCTTATCTCCTCCCATCGTCTCACATCTCTAACGTTTTGGCGGGTGCTCGATAATTCAGCTTTAAAGATGCCCTGATGCAGCTCCCTCACTTTTTATTAAGGTAAATGCTGAATGTTTGAGTGTATTCATGTGAAATAAAAGCGATCAACGGATGGTTGCCTTAGCTAACATAATGTGAGTTAACTATATTTATTGGGGATGACACGATATTTTCAGCATTTTTGTTCTTTTTTTTTAAATGTCAGAAGTTTCAAAATAAAAAGTAAATTAAATATACATAAATCGGTGTCATATCTAACACTTTGGGCGACACGGCGGCTCGGTGGGTAGCACCGTCGCCTCACAGCAAGAAGGTCCCGGGTTCGATCCCCGGGTGGGGCGG
>JAOUQY010000034.1:5860457-5874825 GCA_028566355.1 Doras micropoeus | reverse complement strand
AGGACTGTGGTAAAGTTATTTTGTCTGATGAAGCCCCCTACAGACTGTTTGGGACATCTGGAAAAATGATTGTCCAGCGAAGAAAAGGTGAAGGCTACCATGGGTCTTGTGTCATGCCACAAATAAAGCATCCTGAGACCATTCATGTATGGGGTTGCTTCTCAAGGGAGTGGGCTCACACACGATTTTGCCTAAGAACATTGCCGTGAATAAAGAATGGTATCTAAACATCCTCCAAGAGCAACTTCTCTCAACGATCCAGGAGCAACTTAGTGATGAAAAATGCTTTTTCCAGCATGATGGAGCACAATGTCACAAGGCAAAAGTGATAACTAAGTGGCTCAGTGAACAAAACATTGAAATTTTGGGTCCATAGCCAGGAAAGTCCCATTGAGAACCTGTGGTCAATCTACAAAAGGCAAGTAGACAAACAAAAACACAGAAATAAATAGTGATAAACTCCAGCATGCCAGGGCGAGTTGCAGAAGTCTTGAAAAAAAAGTTTCAGCACTGTAAAAGATGTGTCATCACTTATCTGAAGGGCTTCTTCAGTTTTATTCAAGTAGAATATTTTCAGTACTCGAACTGATGAAGCATCTATGCGAAGTAGTGCAGTGACATAAGGATTACAAAAAGAGGCCCAGTCTCCTTGATTCACTACTACTAGACATTATTGAAAATATTCTTTGACACAATTATTATGCTGGTTTATGGTTGCGGGACTCTCAGGGCTACGTCAAAGCCAAGAAAGGTCTCTGTTCATAGCTTTAATATGGCACTATGGATGGGCTACTTCTGGGATCTGTGTCCAAATTTCTCCCTTCCATCAGTGAATCAGTCCTTCAGTGAATATCCAATTCACACTGCAGTCTTTGCTCTGTCTGCTACATATAAAAGCAATGAAAGCTGTTGTTGGTATTTCTAACCTGTTACTGTCCACACGAGCAAGCCGACAGGGAAGTCATGGTGGAAAGATGCCATTAATCAATCTACATTATGACAAGATTTGTAGTAAAAAAAAAAATCTGAAATGAATTGAAATCAAAATCCAGTCAGTATATATACAAATGTGTTGAGTTTTTATTATTATACGATGTTGCTGTTCTTAGATTATAAAGCACAGCATTCTTTGTAGTGTTCCAGAGCTGTTCGATAAAAGCCAATAGGACCCTATTGGTTAATTTATTTTTATTACTGCATGAGAAAAGCTAATGACAGTTCTATGGGTCTATGGAGTCAATTAGATATACTATAAGGTTTAAGAACAGCTTACATAATGCCTCACTACTGATTTTGCTTAAGAAACTTGAGCAAAGTATGCAGAATGTACCTCCATAGATGTTATTTACTTATTTATTTTTATTAGCACCAATACTAAAGATAAGATAAATATTTACAGACAGTATAAGAAAATGGTTATAGGTCATACTATATTATCCTTCTTAAACCCCAGTCAGCAAACAAGGCTCTATAGAAACATTTTGTAAGCATTGCACAAACATACTGTATGCATTGATGTTTGGTGGAAAAACAAAAGCAATATTTTCTCTATTATGCTCACAGTGTCTTGGCAATAAAAGCTTTGACTTAGACCTTTGAATGCTAAGTGAATTTATTATCACAGGAGATTTGGAGTTTGTAGATGAAAAATGCGTTGCTATGTTGGGAAATAAATTCATTTGTTCAGTTGTTAAGCTGTCAGGATGTAGTGTCTGATTGGGATGACGGAAACTTCTGCTTGCAGGAAATACCAGGAAACTTTAATTATCACTGTATTCATTTCCTCAACTGCCTGTCACACCTTCAGCTGTCTAAAAGATGATGAGATGGTTTTAGTCACCAGATGCAATTCTACTTCACGTTAAGTGTTCAAATGCACTTCACCTTAACCCTAATCACATCACTCTGTATATTGATCTCATTTGTCATCACTGTGCCTTTCTGTCTCTGCACTCAAGCTGTGGTTTTTGATGTCACTTCTTATATAACATTAGATTTCAATGCCTATTTATGATGAAGAGGTTTTCTACAGTAACTGTAGAAAAACAATCTTCTTCTGGTCACTGGCACTTATTCACTTACCAATGTTTAAGGCAGCCAGCGGCAAAACGCAGCCAGGCACTTTGCTCTTTATCTGTATAATAAGTTTATTTTAATTCTATTTGATAAATATAAACAAATGTAGACATTGATGGCTACAACACACTCAAAAAGTTGGAACAGAAGCAAAACAAGAGTGAAAAGCTTATACAAGACACTGGAAAGTCCCACAATTAGCAGTTTAACTGGTAATAGGTGAGGTCATTGAGACTGAGTATAAAAGGAGCATCCACCAAAGGCTTAATCTTTGCAAGCAAGGATGGGTCTTGGTTCGCCATGTTGTGCCAGACTTCATGAGAGACTTGTCAGTCAGTTCAAATACCAGAAGTGGTAATTTTGAAATACTCAGTGTAAGTAAGTTACCATTGATATGGAGGCTTATACTGGTATTTTGGAGAAACATAAGCTGCTGTCAAGATAACATCTTTTTCAAGGAACTCCATGTCTATTTCAGTATGAGAATACCAGGCCTCATTCTGCCTGAGTTACAACAGTGTGGCTTGACTGGCCTGCCTGCAGTACAGATCTGTCTCCTATTGAAAATGTATGGCACATCATGAAGAGGAGAATCAGACAACACTGACAGTGTCTTGTACACAGCAAGAATGGGCAAACGTTCCACTTGTAAAACTGCAACAATTAATATTTTCAATTCCCAAACGATTGAAAAGTAGAATAAAAAAAGGTGACATGACCCAGTGGTAAGTATGCCTCTGTCCCAGCTTTTTTTGAGGTATCAATTTCTAGATTTGATTATATTTAACAAAATAGATTAAGTTCATCATTGAAAACACAAAAAATCTTGGTAACACTTCCCATAAATCCAGTATTCATAATGCATTATGAATGCATTTATAATGCATTAAATGTCATATACAACAGTGGACAAGGTAGCTGATATGACTGCCATAAGCCTGTATAATTACTCATAAGTAGTTATAGCTACATACATAACACTTTATGAAGTAAGAGTGATAGGACTTCATAAAGACAGTTTTCACAATGCATTATAATATCCATTTATAAGAACATTACACATACTAATGTTGTAATGCACTATAATACAGGTTTGGTTTACTTCATTTATTATCTAAATGTATAAATATAAAGGAAATTTCCTTGAAACACACTTCACTTAAAGCTTGTAATGACATAGTATAATGCTCTATTGTGTATTATGTGTTTTTATAAATACTTCATTTGAGATGTCAAATCTACGTTTGTTACAGCTGCGTTTGTCAAAGCTATGTGTGTTATAATGCATTATAACATAATGCGTGAAGTAAACCAAACCTGTTATAGTGCACTACAACATTAGTATGTGTAATGTTCTTATGAACACATATTATAATGCATTATGAAACCTGTCTTTATAAAGTCCTATCAATCGTACTTTATAGAGTGCTATGTTTATAGCTATAACTGCTTATAAGTAATTATACAGGCTTATGGCAGTCATTGTAAGGTGTTAAATATGACATTTAATGCATTATAAATGCATTCATAATGCATTATGTATACTGGATTCATAGGAAGTTTTACCAAAATCTTTTCTTTGTCATTTTGTCTGTTAAATAAAGCTTCAAGTGAATTAACAAATTACAGATTTCAGTTTTATTGCATTTTAAGAAAATCTCCCAACTGGAAATGGAGTTTATAGCTGCCAACTTTATCCTACTTATCTTCCTATAAATTTCCACTTCTCTCTTTCTAAACTAATGACAAAGTTTTCATGACAGGGCTTCATGATGACCACACCAAATCCACATTTGTTCATACAAATCAGGCATTGAAACATTGGATCAGTACATTCCACCCACTGACATTTACCTATTTCTCCATTTGATATCATCTCACTGTACCTTGTTTCAGTAAACAGTTACCACTGTTTACTTTTGTTTAGTTCTGGTCCATTCACTGACTACCCTATTACAGTACTGCTTTCCCTACATTTCCAACTCAACCACCAACTTTTACACAATAACGGAGTTCCATATGTATGTTGTACACACAAATAAATATGTGTACAAAATGTAAAAAATAAGCCATTTCTACATAACAAATCTAATAATCTATCAGCACATATCAGTATGATCAACTGCACTGTCAACACACAGACACTCCCACAGCCACAGCCCTATATTCAGTTCATTGACTTCAATTGTCACCTAAAATTTAAGAAGAAATACAAAAACAAATCAGATACCTTTGAAGATTCTATGCAAGAACCACCTGAAGCATTGCAGACAACCTCTTGCTTCCCCTGAAGCTTTGCAGACACCCCTCTCTCTGCTGAAATATTAGACACACTCACTTCACTTTGTCATGCTCTAGGACTGAAGACTCTTTTTTTCCATAAACATTGGCAGACATTCTACTTCAGCCCGGTCTTCACTATATACCCTTCTTCTAGTATTTATCACAACCAGCCCTGTTTCATCAGTGCTATCATCTCTCTCTTACATATACCACTGTATAAAGCCAAAGCACAACCATGATCCAATTCACAGGCTCATAGTGTCATGATCCCTACTCCTTACATCCAGAAACCTACCAGGATTTTCAAGCCCCTGACTCATCAACATCAACTGAGCTTGACCAACCCTCCTCTCTACCTACACTCAAAGGATTCATATCAGTTAAAGCTATACTGAGCCCAGTCACAAGAAGAATTTTATCCTTGCCAACCATATAACTGTTATGACAATGACATCTTCCAACAGAGGTGCCGCTATTATTACCACATCACTAATGAGGAGGTGCTCCATAGGAGAGGTACGTGCAAACGCCTCATCGCTGTTGGCTGACCAAGACTCTAATTACCTTGCCATGTCCTTTTAATAGAGAATCATCTATTCCCAAAGATGGTAATTGGTTAGTTACCTCCTGGGCCAAGCATCAAAGAGAACATCTTTGACTCGCATGGTGGAGAATGTTCACACAAGACCTGAAGGCACTCACCATTGTATTGGATGATGCTGAAACACTTGCCAAAGACCAGAAATGTTGGTGAACACTTGCTCCAGTATGATAGGTTCCTCTTTTCTGCCAGAATAGCATCATTTCCCCAGATAAGATTCAGTTCATCCTAAGGTTTCTCATGCTAGCTCTGTGCTTGGGATATTCCCTTGCCTCTTTTGCACCAAGCCTGCTTATCATGGTTTACAATGGGTTATGGCAGTGTGGTACACTATATCGCCAAAGGTTTGTGGACACGTGGCCATCACACCCATCACACCCACTGTTGCCACAAAGTTGGAAGTGCACAACTGTGCTGGATGTTCAAATTCAAGTTGGTCTATTGTCAGTTTAACCATATACAGTGTGTACAGTACACAGTAAAATGAAATAACGTTCCTCCAGGACCTACATGTGCTATATAAGACAATACAAGTCTAGGATAGACAACACAGAACTAACTAACACATGTGCACACATCTGTATGTATGTATGGAAGAATAAAGTGCAGAGCATGATATTCTATATAAAGCCAGTGAATAAATACAGTAGTGAAAATATGTAAAGCTAACACCAATAACAGGTAGATTCAGCAACAGTTGTGCAAGGTTGTGCAAAGTTGCAGAGGGATGGGACTGTATGTGTGTGTGTGTGTGGTGTGTGTGTGTGTTTGTGTGTGTAGTGTTTGTTTAAGTTCAGCATATTTGAGGTGTGTGTGTGTAGTGTTCTATCCAGTCTCTGGTTACTCTGACGGCTTGTAGAAAGAAGCTGTTACACAGTCTGGCTGTGAGGGCCTGAATGCTTCAGTACCTTTTCTCAGATGGCAGGGGGGTGAAGAGAGTGTATGAGGCATGTGCAGTGGCACGGTGGCAGCCCCAATGCTGGTGGCTGTGCTGATGCAATGCGTGGTGTAAATGTCTGTTATGAAGGTGAGAAAGACTGTTAGGATCCTCTCACCTGTCCTCACTACGCTCTGCAGGGTCTTGCAGTCTGAGACAGTACAATACTCAAACCAGGCAATGATGCAGCTGCTCAGGATGCTCTCAATAGTCCCTCTGCCCAACATGATGAGGATGGGAGGTTAGATATGTGCTTTCCTCAGCCTTTACAGAAAATAGAAATGTTGCTGGGCTTTCCTAGTTATGGAGCTGGTTGTTGAGGGACCAGGAGAAGTTCCCCCTTAGGCAAACACCAAGGAATTTGGTGCTCTTGATGATATCCACAGAAGATCCGGTGATGTTCAGATAACAGTGGTCACTTTGTATTCTTCTGAAGCCATCAACCATCTCTTTAATTTTGGCTATGTTCAGAGACAGACTGTTGACTGTACACCAATTTGTTAGCCATTGCACCTCTTCTCTGTATGCTGACGCATCGTTCTTGCTGATGAGACCCATTGTGGTTATGCCAACGGCAAACTTGATGTTGTGGTTTGAGTTGTGCATTGCTGCACAGACATATGCCAGCAAAATAAACAGCAGTGGACTGAGCACACAACCCTGAGGAGCCCCAGTGCTCAGTGTGGTGGTGCTGGAGATATTACTACTGATCCATATGGACTGAGGTCTCCTAGACAGGATGTCCAGGATCGAGTTGCAGAGGCCCAGCAGGCTCAGCTTTCCAGTCATGTACTGAGCAGTGATGCTGCTGAATTGTAAACTGAAGTATATGAACAGTAATCAAATGTCCAAGAATGTCCTTTTTGTCCAGGTGAGTGAGAGCCAGAGTGGTAGCTATAGCATTATCTGTAGAATGGTTGGGGGGATACACAAACTGAAGGGGGTCCAGTGAAGAGGGAAACAATGTTGAGCAATGGGACTGCTCAGAGAGATAATGAGGATTTCTGTGGGAACATCTGCCAGCTGGTCTGCACATTCTCTGAGCATTCTGCCAGAAATGTTATCTGGTCCAGCAGCTTTTCATGTGTAAACCCCTGGTCATTGGGAAGAGTGGTGGTCTTCCTCACTGTCATGTCATTCTGTGCCTCAAATCAGGCATAGAAGTTGTTCAGCACATCTGGATAGGATGCATCATTGTCACAGACAGGTGGTGCAGTCCTGTAGTTAGTTTTGGCCTAGATGCCCTGCCACATATGCTTTGTGTCACTGCTATTCTTGAAGTGGCTGTAGATGCTCTTGCCGTATGCATGCCTTGGCTCTCTGCTTGCCTGGGACAGTTTGTTCTTAGGGCCACTTTGTCACATGCTATGAAGGTGGAGTCTCTGGCCCTCAGCAGTGGATGCACCTGCACAGTCATCCATAGCTTCTGGTTGGGTCATGTGGTGATTGTCTTGGAGACATTCTCTCCCTGTGAATGCATGTGCCAGACGGGAAAGTAAAAGAAAGTGGCAGATTGTAATGAGTAGAATGTGTATAACTCCATATCTCTGTTCAGTTTGTGTGAGATGGGTGATGAAGTCACTGTGCTTCAATCAACTGCTAATCAATCATTGCCAGATGAGAGGATTTTAAGATAAACGTGTCTTAAATCAGTCTGCCACTGAAGAGGGGTGCAGTAAAGAATGTGAAATAGTGTGATAGTCTGCCATTAAAACACATTGTCAAGGACAAACTCAGAAAAAGCATTACAATTATTTTCCTGGGCCTCAGTGTTGCTAAATTACAAATCACATCAATCATGCTTCACCATCCATTAGACCAAATCCTAACCTCTTCATCCTTTAGGCCCATCCATGTGTAGAACCACCATTTTCACCAGAAAAATGCAGAATTCCCTGGAGACACACTTGAGCACCCTTACACCTGGTGGACTGCAATGGAAGAGCTGCTGCCCTGAGATACTAATGGATGCTGATGTTCCCGAGCGGCACACTGAAGGTGAAGGGGGGGAGTGTGGGGTGGGTGGCTGATGCATGACGATGCAGCCTGTCATGCCAGACCTTTTTCATCACAGCTCCCAGACCCGATCGATGGATGCACTAAGTCACAGCACCGATTGCCATGTGGATATTGATCATTTATTATTTAATCAAAGTGGGGAGAGAAGGAGAAGATATGGAGGTTAGTCAGAGATGCAGTCTGTGGTCCTCCTGTAACAGTACACAAACAGCTAATTGACTTAATCAGTGCTAATGAGGTCACACATTAGCCTACGATCTAAGAGAATGACTTGCTCACTGCAAGCAGATTTCACTTATTCATGTGGATTTGGTGTTTTTGTGTGCTATGCTATTGTAACCAGAATCTAATGACAGCTTAATAATTTGTGCAAAATTGCACATAAACTGAGCAAAAATAAATAAATAAAAAATCCAGGGAGAAATCTAAATATTTATTTGTTTGCCTTCTAGCTCTCTTAATCTAATCATTGCCACACTTGGTTTTGCATAATGCTGCATTTTACTTACAGCAGGATAAAGAAGTGTAAATTAAATGGAATAAATAAAACCCATTTAAACATTGTGCAAATTTCTCAAGCCAGTGTAATATTTCAATATCCCATGCCCATTTATTTGATGGTTTGTATCAGTGTGAGGTGAGGAATGCCTCTCCTGAGGCTGTTATTTTTGTGTTTGTTGGGAATTGTTGATCATGGTCCAGTGTTCCTGCAGAGCAGAGAGGGTGTAGTGCGTCACCTCATCTCTTTCTTCTCAGAAGCCCCAGAGGGACAGGGCATATGGCTGTCCTGCTCTCCCTGCTGTCCCACCCATCCTCTGACTTACTCACACACTGTCACATCTCATTTGGCCTGTCCTTGCCCTGCCACACGCTTCATATCCCAAGTTCCTGTGAGGGTTAAAGAACCAATGGCATACCTTTTTTTAACAATCAATGTTATACCTATAAGGATGATGCTGATATATTCCCATGGTGGCTTTTAAATTAATCTCATAATAATTTATTGTTCAATCTATTCCTTGCCGTTTTCCTCTCCTATTCTTCTCTTTAGCAGGTCTAGGGGGCTTCTCTCACTCTAGGGAACTACATATCTGAAAGATCTCGACCTAGTTTCCTTTCAGTCCCTACCATGTCTGCTACTTTGCTATTTTTGCTATCTTTGCTATCTTCTAGTTGAAGGAGATACCCTTTACCCTTTCCTCTCTCTATCTCTCCACACCATCCTTCAGGCTACATGCGGTGTCCTGTTGCATGTAAATCCCAGGATCACTATGAGGGTCAAACAGCACTCCATCCTTTCTAGCCTCATCCTGAGGGTGTGTTCCCTACTGCTGGGCTATTCTTGGCATCCAGTAAAGCTAAGCAACTTGTCATGTGCTTTAGGGATGGTTTATTCTGTTTGGCAGTGCAGTTGCATTTTGTGCATGTTTTCAGCTAGTCAATCATCTGGCATAGTCTCTTTTCCCCTTTGTTCCAAAGGTAAAGGTTATCAGCTGGGTGATGGGCTCTATGTTGACAGTAGTGTGAGATTCAAAGAAACTGAGGCATGAGAGAATGATAGGGATTAAAGAAATTCAGATGCCTGGTGTATTATGAACATGAAATGAAATTATTTTACACACTATTATATTGTATTTAAGATAAGCTAGATGCCTCGCTGGCTGCTGAAGATCATCTAGTGTCCTTGCTATTCTCTGGTCAAATTTGAATAAGGTAAACCTAAGATGCTTTTAATCATGATAGTTTAGTCATGAACGTATGTGTATGTGAACAAGCATGATGTTTGTGCAGCAATTATGGTGACTTTCAATTAGGCTGCTGTATTCAGGTAGGAATTCAGTGTCCCATTTTTCACTTTTACCTGTAATTAGGTGTATCTTTGAACAGCTGCTGACCTTTTACTGGTAAATGTAAGTAGATCTCTATGAGGTGAGTGATTTTTGAGTATCTGTGTTTATAAGAATAATAAGAAAAACAACAGAAATGAAGTATGGAAATGCTGTACATAGCATAAGTGCTATATATGCTATAGTTTTTTTAGTCCCCAACTGTGAGCTGAAGCCAATTTCAGGCCAATTTTCTTGTGAAATGACTGATGAACTTCATGTATGTTTATATATGTACAGTATTTACAGCATGTACTTTATAAAGCCAAGAAGCTCCCATGGATAAAAAATCATTGTGGAAATGTTAGGAGTCGTTCTGTGCCACGGTCCGACGCTAGGGGAGGAGAACTCCAATTCCCAGGAGACCCCGGGGCAATTTGGAGTGACAGGGAACACCTGTTTCCTGGCCTATTTAAAGGGATCCTTGAGCGATGTCTCTCATCGCACCTTTGATGATTTTCCCAGTACACAACGCTACAGCGTGAGGTATTCAGTCACGGGGTAGGGCTTGCTTGCCTGAGGTAATCTGGTAAAGACTCTTTTCTATCCCTTCCTCTTCCTCCTAATCTGAGCACTATGCTTTTTCTGCCCAGGCAGCATCCTCCTATCGAACGCTATGGCGTCCATTTCTCGACCACACTTTTGTAGAACTGTGATCACGTTGTAGGGCTTCATCCGAGGTAATCTATTAAGGACTTTATTTTCGTTCACCCACCAAACTCCGGTGTGGGGAACGTTTATCCTAGCCTTGTTTATCTATCATGCTCTCTGCACCTACTCAGATTTGCTTATAAGAGGTGCGACTTAGACCGCCCATTATTATTTGGTTACGTGGTTTCATTCATTCTGCTTCTTTATCTGCATGTGCCTGCTTAGCGCAACAGTAACTCACACACAGTATATGCAGGTGGACCAGGTTCAGTCCCTGGGTGTGCCAATTTTGCACTGCACAATTTAATACAGAGAGAAATCAGTAAACTTATAGACAGTAAAAAAAAAATCCTATCCTTAGGATTTTCTTTTTCCCCACTCCTGAGGTTACATTCATATGTATTTATTTACTATCCCAATTTATGAATATATATTTATTTAACCCCATTTCTTTATTTCCCATTTATTTATCCCTCTATTGGCTGGGCTGACAGATAACAGCCCAGCCTTACCCTGCACTTGGGTCCTATCATCCAGGCTCACCATTACAGGAAACATTGCTCTGGACACTGGATTTGACAAGATTTGAGCAACCACCAGAGTTAGCCACAATACTATGCTTCAGTAAACCAGCCAGGCTGACAAGACGTGCTTGGTCCCAGCATTGCATCTATAAACAAAGACAAAGAAGAAGAACTGCTTCACTGGATCACTTGGAAAATGTTGATGGGCTGCAGCATTATTGTTTTCATGGAAACTTGGCTCAACACCAGCACATTAGACAGCATTATTGAGCTAGAGGGCTGTAACATCGTCAGGGCTGACAGAACACTTTTGGACTCCATCCAGATACTCATTCCAAGTCAGCCATAAAAGAACTTGGAGCTATTATTGGTAAGGTACAAATCGCACACCTGGATGGAGCATTTAGAGCATTTATTGTCACTGGTGATTTTAATTAAACCAATTTTAGGTTTGTTCTCCTCAAACTTCACCAGACTGTCTCCTGTCACACCACCATGTGGGGCTGAATGCATTTGTTAAATAGCCATTTGACTGGTGATATAACCACGTGTCAAATGTCAAATGTGTCAAAATTCAACTGTGAAAGCATGCAATAAGGTACCACCAATCAGTGAATTTGAGGTTACTGTTTTTTGTTATGAATAGTATTAAAATATGAATACCACCAAGCCCAAAGAAAGCAATATTTAAGTCATTAAAAGCCCCAACAGTATATGAGGTCTGTCCAAAAAGCAAGGGGAATAAAAAAAAAAAGATTTATTGAAACAATTTACAATTCTGTATTATCAACTTCAAAATATGACCCTTGTGAAAGCACACACAATACTCCAAACACCTCTTGGTAGCAGTGCATGAATTCATCATCCGTGAGGGTGTTCAGAGTCTCGGTCCCAGCTCTGTGGATTTCTTTACTGTACTAAAGTGCTGGCCTTTCAAACATGTTTTAATCTTGGCCTTATTGTATGAAATCTTTATAGACGATTCCTTGAGAATCATAAAAGATAAGGAACAGTGACTTGATTTTTTATTTGTTCATGCTAGCTTTCTTTGGGCAAGGTGATGTTGTCATGTGCCATACAGTACTTTGTCTTTTTGTCTCAGGATCATACTCGAATCATACTCGGATTCATCTACTGTGATCATTCTGTTCAGCAAATTGGGCTATCTTGTTAAACAATCCATCATTAGCTCCAAACACTTACATTGTTCTAGTGATGAGGCACATCAGCAGGGTTTCACAAAAACAAATGTCTGGGCACTGCGAAGACTAGAATGCAGCTGAAACAAGTCCTATCCCACTCTAATCCCCATGCTTAAGCCCTATGGAGCACAGGAATTTCATTCGCATTACTTTCCAGACAGGCCTCGTATATAACTTTACAAATTAATAATAATATTTTATTAACTGAATTAAATGTAACAATCAAATTACCAACTGGAATGTACCTATAATTTAAAAAATTCAAAGGAAAAACTTTTTAATGCCAAAAACCATCATTTTTACTAAATCAATTTGTCAAGGCATACTTTATAAAAATAATAAGAAAAACAACAGAATAGAAGTATGGAAATGCTGTACATAGCATAAGTGCTATATATGCTGTAGTTTTTTTAGTCCTCAACTGTGAGCTGAAGCAAATTTCAGCCCAATTTTCTTGTGAAATGACTGATGAACTTCATGTATGTTTATATATACTGTAAGTACAGTATTTACAGCATGTACATTATAAAGCCAACAAGCTCCCATGGATAAAAAATAATCATTGTGGAAATGTTAGAAGTCGCTCTGTGCCACAGTCCAATGCTAGGGGAGGAGAACTCCAATTCCCAGGAGACCCCGGGGCAATTTGGAGTGTCAGGGAACGCCTTTTTCCTGGCCTATTTAAAGGGATCTTTGAGCGATGTCTCTCATTGCCCCTTTGACCATTTTCCTAGTACACAGCGCTACAGTGTGAGGTATTCAGTCACAGGGTAGGGCTTGCTCGTCTGAGGTAATCTGGTAGGGACTCTTTTCTATCCCTTCCTCTTCCTCCTAATCTGAGCACTACGCTTTTTAACCATGTCTAAGAAACATTTTTAGGGACTCCCTAAAAACCCCTAATACACAAAAGTCAGGAGGAGGAAGAAGTAAGTGTTCAGTGCAGTTCAGAGATCAGCTCTGAGAAACAGCGAAGAGTCAGGACCAAAGAAAAGTGTTAAGCAGCTGTCAAGTTAATGTAAACAGATAATATAAACATATTCGAATATTGCCATTTATTAATAATACATTATTAAAAATAAAATAAACAGGGACTGCTGAAATAGAACACTAAAATAAAATAGCATTGCTAGAAATTAAAAGCTTAATTGCATTGCTAAAATAAGAAACATAAAACTGAGGTATACTTCAACAGCCAATCACAGGTTTGGGAAATCCAGTGGCGTGAAAATCTAGCCAGTAATTCACAGGAAAGACTCCTGTGTAGAGCCTCAGCCAACAGTGAGTTCAGAAGGGCGGGACATAATGCCTTGGTAACCAATCAGCAGAGAAGTAGGCGTGGTCATTACGCTTTCTCCATCTAGAAAACTCTCATTAAGAGCTCAACAAGGAAGGATCTCTAGTCAGGTAATGGTGTGAAAAAAAACCCCAGAAAATAAAATAGATAAAATAGTGTTTTTAACTTAAGCACGGTGTGCTTGGGATTACCTGTAAGCACTGATGAAGCTTGTAGTTAGAGAAATAGAGAAAGTACCGAGACCAGAGGTTAGCAACTGTGAACAGCTAATCTGTATTGGATCTACTTTTGATGACACTGAGCTCGATTCCGTTTTCACGGTGAATTACCCCAGTGACTGAAAGTAATCATTCTGGATTGGATTTGGTGAGTGTGAAGTGCACTTTAATATAAGTTTTCTATTTACAATTATGTAAGTGATGTCAGCTGCAGTAGCGATGTTAACTAGCTAAGCTAAATCCATGCTAAGCTAACTAATGACTTGAGTGACTTGGCTAATATAATGATACTGAGTGTACTGGATGAGTTTGGAGATACTGGACGTATTTGTAAACCAGAGAAAATGAACTGTAATTGGACAGTGAAAGTTCTGTTTTTATGTAAACAGGCCAGTTTTATTGGACGTGACCCGGGTGTTGAGCCGAGCCCACACACATCTCAGCTCCTCTCAGAAACTGAGTGTACCATTTTATTTTTTGGACTGTTCACTGAAAAGAAAACAAACATTTAATCTTCATTTTCAATTGTTCCTTTATATGAAATACATTATTGTTCTTTTTATTTGCATTGATGTGAAATTTAATTTACTCAACTTTAATACAGTTACAGGGGTTAGACAATGAAACTGAAACACCTGTCATTTTAGTGTGGGAGGTTTCATGGCTAAATTGGACCA